>JAXGGA010002674.1:0-116907 GCA_038373865.1 Uloborus plumipes
AACGGAAATGTAAATACGGGAATGAAGTATCCTTGATAAGATCTTTCAAACAAAAAAAGTTTGTTCGAATCGGACTGTTCACTAAAAAGTTAGTGTCGCGGGACAGGTTGTTTAAACGGTTTCAAAGTTGAACCAAAAATTGTTCAAATCGAAAAATCAAATATGGGAATGAGCTGTACTGGCCGAGATTTTTCCAACGAAAAAAAGTTTGTTCAAATCGGAATGTTCATTCAAAAGTTATTCATTAAAGGGATCCTAAAAGGTACCTGAAAAAATCTAACGTAGTTCTGTTTTAAAGGGACCTACAAAAACAAATTTGCGACTGGCCCCCAAAGATGTACAGTTGCTTATAGCTATTCATCATCAAAAATTGCTTAAACGTTTTAAAGATTTTAATTTCAAAAAAATTCCGGAGAAGTCACCCTAACTACTACAAGCGTTAACTTTTCGAAAAAATAGAAAATAAATTACCAATTTTGTTCTCATTGCAGCAGCCCCCCCCCCCCAACCAAATCTTCAGCATATAAAAATAAATATTCCGATTAATAGTTTTTTCATGAACAGCGGGCATGTAATTTTCAAGCTGTTTTTGATGAACAAGAAATTTGTACTTCTTTTTATTTTTCATAGTCCAGCAAACAAGGGAGCCCCGAACTTATTTTTTTGGAAAGGTGTTGGGGGAGGGGGAATCTTCAATTGCCGTATAAAACTCAAAATTTTGCTGAATAGTAAAATACGGGTTTGCAAACATAGATGTATTAATTGAAAAGGGATTTGCAATATTGCAATTATGTGCAATATTGCAAATATTGCTGAATCGTCGGGCATCATTTACCGTATAAGATAATTTTTGAAAGGTCACAGAGACCTCCCTACCTGCACAGAGAGCATATTCATTCATACACAATCTGTGTCCAAAAAAATATTAGTATTGGTGAGATCACTTGATTAAATTGAGATGCACAACCTGTATAAAGCAGTAAGTAACAACCCCTAAGCAAAGGTTAAGGCAGAAACATGCAATACACCACCAAATCGTTTATTCCACCCATGGACTGCAGTTACGTGCTTTTTAGCACTCGTCAGCATGAGCTCTTTTACTTCCTATTTCATGCTGACAACTGCTAACAAGTACGAAACTGCAGTCAATGGATGGAATAAACGAGTTGGTAATGTATTGTATGCACAACCTGCTTTGAAGGTTTTTTTTTTTTTTTTTTTTTTTTTACTGTTGCTCACTTCTTATGCACTTTTTTATTTTGCAGGCGATTCAAGCACCATAAACTTTTCTGATCCAGGGCCTGTGAAACACAAGAGAAGGTCTCCACCACGGGAATCGGAAGGCGAAACACCCGTTTGAAACAAGAACTGCCGTCCACATGGGAGAGAAGGGTAGCAACCTAGTTATTCTACGATATTCGTGCGCGAACCTGTGGCATTTCCGTGCTAAACACAATCTTGTTGCAGTGACTCTCCGGTATAAGGTCAATTCAGTGTTGGCCCAGAAGTGTTGAAACTTTTCAGCTGCACATAACTGCATTCTTTACTTGACTGTTACAACTATACTTGCGGTAAAGTTAATATGATAGCTTCAGCAATCTAGACACGCATACATACATCAGCAATCTAGATATATACATATGTGTTCCAAAAGATCTCTAAATTAAGAATCAAAACATAAATTTACAAAGATAAATATTTATCAATATTTGTCAATGCATAGAGAAATCGATTTTATGCATTACCAAAGAAATAATTCTTCATTCATTATTTTCCCCTTATTTTGCAATGGAAAGATTTAAAAATTAGCTAACGCAGCAAATGAAATATTATCGACAATTCCGCTATTTTGCAATTGTTTGCGGCTTAGAATGTTTTTCTACAATTTATATTTATAAACTTACATTTCATCTTTATTTTAATAATAAATTTAATATATTTTTTTACTAAAAATGTAACATTTGAAGTTTGTCACATTCCAGCATTTGCTACAAATAAAAAGTTTTGGAAAAAATTATAATAAAGGATGTTGCTTGCAAATTACAAGAAAAAAATTCTTAGCTAATAGGCTGGATTTCATCGATAGAATATTTTTTAACATATTTAAATGTTTCACATGGAAATTACAAAGAAGGTGATTACTCGTCAAGTAATACTTATACGCAATTAATGTATAGGTAACCGCATAAAAAGGTGCTCACAACTTCCAGCTTAAGTCGACTATCAGGTTAAATATGTATACTTATGTCTTAACTTTAAAATAACGTTTTTGAGGTTGCTGTAAAGCAAAGTTTGCTTTGTATAGAGTAAGAAGAAATAACTTGAGCACTATATAATATGTTGAAAAAATGACATTCTATGTGTATTAAACATTGTGAATAAAAGAGCAATTGTTTTACAAGAGGGAAGAGATTTCACACAATGTAAAGTAATTGAAGTAACAAGAACTGCAATTTATGAAGCAAAAACGATAACTTCCTTAGAACACTGCTGTCCAAGCTAAGAAAGCAGTATTTCCCAAATTGTTGATTTCCAGAAAAAGAGCATTTAAGTTATTTTAGCTACGTAGAGGATCTTGTATAAAGGCTGGGCACCAACGTAATTTCTTTATATTTATTATTTTGGCTTTCTAGCATTGTAGGATAAGATGTATCATCATACTAAGTCCAGAAAGTGGGTCAATTACAAGGGGACAAAAAATGAAGATACTGCTCTTTAGATTAGGACAGCAGGACAGCGTTGACAATGACTGGTTTGCAGAACATTTTCTTGTACCATTTCAGTTTCCTTCAAGCATGTATCAAAACATTTTGGATTGATGAAAAGAAAGAAAAGAGCAACGCACAAGGCCATAGTGAAGTGTTTTGCCAAAGCTAACCAAACAAAAACTTTACTCCAAGATCAACATAAACCAATTTTCAAAGCACAAACCAGGTCACTCTCGCACCTCAAAGACAAGATGCTTTTGCTTATTAATATATTTTGATATTGCAGATGTTCATATCCGTTGAAACTAATAGCAGTAGAATTCAAGCATCCTCGTTGCATGATTGCTTACGAATATGTTTTCCCTTTATAAGGGCTTTACAAAGTTCAGGCATCGAAATCGATGCTAAATGAAAGTGAATGAATTTTGTTTAAACGCTGTTTCTTGAAATGTGTTGAATTTATTTGTAATTATTTTGCAGGAATCATATAAAACATATTTGAAAAAAAAAAAAGCTTCAAAATTTTGGTCTTCTGTGAGTTAATTTATTAATAAATATTTACTTTTGTAAAGCATATATGAACACGCATGTTTTTTTTTTTTTTTTTTCAATTTTGTGGGTTTAAAGAATAAGTTGATCACACTCTGAACTCGTTGAAAAGGAAGACATACATTGCAAGCCTGGCAAAAAGGTGCATGTATTTGTCAAGGGCGGATACAAGGGAGGGGCGATGGGGGCGATCGCCCCTCCCTTGAGAGACTCTTTTTCTGCAGTTTATCGACTTTGAAGTTCCAAAAAAAAAACAATTTTAGATGGTCTTCGACAATACTATGAGAAGTGGTTGGGATTCGAAGCTCTGATCTGGAATTTCTTCGAAATTAAAGACCGAAACAGTTGTAATAAACATGTGTTAACCAGGGCATGTGGTTAAAAAGGAGGGGGGGGGGGGCAAGTAGAAAAAAAAATCGCCCCTCCCTTGGAACATTTCTGGATCCGCCCTTGGTATTTGTTTAATTAATGAAAAAAAAAAAAAAAGGTGTGCACGTTGATTATTTGATTATTTAAATCATCACAAACTTTAAAACTTCAGAATATCAATCCTATTTAGTTTACTAAATACATACAGGCCATATTTTATAGACACTTACACTACACAAACTTAAGAGATGTTTTCAGGGTTGGGCCCAATTTGTTAACCCTGATACGAGAGCATTGTCACTGAAACAAAAGTTTGGATATTAAATTGTCATCATTCGGTAACAGAATAGGATAAGACTGGTTGAGGTCCTATGCATGTAAGAGAATACAGTGAAACTTCGGTAACATGACATGTGGATAACTCGACAACCTTGGTAAGTACAGGGTATCTGCTCGACCTGGACTTTTCAAATCCATGACTTTCCCTGACTTTCCATGACTTTTGCGAACAATTTTCCATGACTTACGATTTTTACTATTTCATTTGACACGACATCAAAATAGAGAATAAATATCAATATAGAGTGTAAGACTGTACCTTTTGCTTTTAAAAAATATTCTTTTTTTTTTGGGCTATGCAAATAAATCTAAACCAAAGCTAGAAAAAGAATTTAACTAAATATATATGAAACAGATATGAGCAACAATTTCTTGATACAAAAAATGAGTACCAAGGATTTAGCAATATTCAAAAGGCAAAACAACTTATTATCCCCCAAAGCAGAAGTATGAAAGTGAAATACAAATTAAATAAATGCGTCAAATGCTCTATTATCTCTCCATATTGTCAGTCATGTGATGAAGTCCGTGCACATGCTCAGTTACAGGAAAATTCACCGCTCACGGGTTTCAATGTTGAGTATTCATCTGATTGGTCTTGCTGACAAGTCAATGCAACTTGTTGGAAACTGTTATTGACTAATCAGATTGCACCCAATACAAGGTTCCCCCACTATATTGAAAATAAAATTCAAGCACTTTTTAAGGAGGTTTAAAAATTGTCCAGGAATTAAATTCTAAGGAAGGGTCTGCACAAAAATTAAGATTAATTTTGAAAGTGATGTAAGGTTGATGAACTGTACCGATTTTTTAGATTTAATATGAAAAACCTAAAAATCGTGAAATGATTTTCATCAATACGAAAAAGAACATTTTAGGGAAAGGTACATTGGAAGGAAATAATACTTCGGTTTATTCCAGTGTAAATTCAAAGGAATGGTAAAAAGGCAGACACCAACATTTTCTATTAATTCAAGAATAAAAACAATCAGGTAACAAATTTTCCATTTTTTTTTTTCACGAAGAAAATTTATAATTTCAGAATAAGACAAGGATATAATGTGATCACCCAAATTTGCCAGTGTTATTCTGTGAATGCAAAATGTATACTATGCCCCCCCTCCCATTCTTTTCTCTTCCCACCTCCAAGAAAAAATTGTGATCTTTTTTTCTTAGTTTTTACTTTTTTTTTTCGAACTCGAGGAAAAATGTGCCTGTATTTTGTAATTAAACAAACAGAAAGTCAAGGAAGCACTTTTTCTTTAAAAGTTTCTTTAAAAGCGTTTTCTTAAAAACTATTAGAAACCAATAAATTGGTGTAGCTAAAATTTCAGTTCAAAAATAAATAAATTATTAAAATAAAACTAACAATGAGAAAAAGTAAGGTAGCGCAACAGAAAAATAGCTTTCGAATATCAAAATAATTGAAGTATTCACAGGATGCAAAAGGATTGAAGTCTTGGCAGTGGTACGCCATTTTCGGCGAAGCACGTGCTCAATGTTGGAATGTCAACCAAAAAAAAAAAATTTAAGTTATACAAAACCCATCACACACGTATTTCTCTCCCTGGTATTTCTAAAAAAATGATCATGGAAGTAAACAATTCGAAAAATAATTTTAATCCACCAGACAAATCTAAATTATGTTGAAAGAAAATCATTCAGATGATAGTAAAAAAGTAATTTTCAGAAAAGATCATGTTTAATTATTTAAAGATATTCTATTGTGCTAATATCCAATCCTGATTATTCTATTTCTAAATTGTTTTAAAAGTGAAGGAAAATGAAAATGCACAACCGCGAACTTTCGACGATTGCCGATTATGCGCCGAAGTATAACTTCTTAGGGTGTTTTTTTTTAATTTTCGTCTTAAAAAACGGTTCCCGATTTTGAAATCTCGACGATTGCCGATTTTTCAATAGACAAAATTTTTTGCAAGAGCATGATCGTGAACGTTCGAAGATCGCCAATTTTCTACGGAAAATAATACTTTTGAAGTTTTCAAGAACTTCATACAATTTTAAAGTACTTTCCAGGGCCCTTGAAGGACAAAATGAAATTCAAGGACTTCTCAAGGCCACGGGAACCTTGCAATAACGAAGCAGAACAAGTACGATGGACGTACTTTCGTTCTTCCGAGATGGGGAGAAATAACACCGGTCCTGAGCGCTAAAATCCATGATAAAAAGTCAGTTTCCATGACTTTTGGACATTTTTCGCTGACTGAAATCCATGACTTTCCATGACCAATTTCGATCATATATGAAATCCATGACTTTCCCTGACTTCCCATAACTTTCCAGGTGCGCAGACACCCTGTAAGTAGACATTTGTGTTTCCAATGGTTGGTCCAATGTCAATTCCAAACCTCTCTAATTAGACACACATTTACTGAAATCTCTGCAGGTTGAAATCCACTTGCTTTCTTAGTCTACTTTTTCAACCGATATTCTATCACATTGACCATTTCTGGGAATTTTACGGTTTCTGGGTCATTCAATTCATTATTTTCCTGCAGTTTTAGAGAATTCCTACTGGTACCCGGAAGAGCAGGCCAGCACACTTTGTGCCGTTGGTGCAGTGTGAAGGGTCGAAAGGGATTTGAGAGATGTGCTCAAGGCATTCCATAAAAGAAACAAGGTTGCACGATACATGTTTTTCAAACAAGTGTGAGGTAGGCTTTTCTCTTTAAGAGAACTATTTGACAAGGGGCTTTTATCTCTTCTCAAAAGTTATGAATTTATTGCTAGTAATAGTAAGATATTCAAAAATCGTTCCATTTATTTCGTTATATTCTTTTCAAACAAGAAAAAGGAAAAAGAAGAAAGAAAGGAAAACTCACTTTCTGAAATTAATTTGTAATGTGGTGGTAAACACTATTGAATAAACAATACAGTAAACACTCTATAGTAGTTGAAATTATGGAACCTGTTTAAGTTGACACCTGCTTGACTCGACATATTTTCGCAGTCCCTTGGGGTCCTGAGTTACCTAGGTTCCACTGTACTTAACTAAAAGTACATACATAATGAGAATAATTTTGGAGAAAAAAAGGCAAGAGTAAGTGTACTAATATAAGGCAGTCAAAAATTATTACAAGGTTCCTATTTCTTTAATGACACACTAGGTTTATTTATTTCAAATGATTTTGAAAGATGAAGAGCACAGTATAACACTGCCAGTTAAAAAAAATAAACAGAAAACTCATGTGCTGTCAAATATTTGCAGAAACCTTAAAAGACTAATAATATAATATATTATTTGTGAATCACAATTTGAATGTAGATTGTACATATTCTACACATAAATTACGATTAGGATTCACCAATCAATTACCTATTATATTTGGTTATTCGGAGGGAATAATTTTTTGAAGAGTGAAATACCACTGACAAACAGATGCAGAAATGATTAACAGGAGCGAAGATATCTAGACATTTACAGAAGATTCTAAGGAATATTGCCAAGCTGACGTTGGTTTTGGCACCTCGTTTTTTAGTGGCTATATTGGAAATAATAAAAACACAGCCGCAATCTCTTCTTCTCGTCAATTAATGATGCAGTTTTCCTTTGTAATAAGTTCCTTACTTCCATTTTATTCTAACATAATAACCAAGTTTTAAACATATTTAATATTGAGGTCTTTCAATTAAATTCCTGTAAGACAGTACAAACATTGCAGATTTTTTTTTTGTTTTTACGTCTTACATTCATTATTTTGTTTTCAAATAAGTATTATTTCCAAAAAATATTGTTTTGACTTGAGAGTGATTGCAAAGTGTTAAATGAATGTGCTAACAGTTTAGATGAATGAGTTGACAAAAATGTTAACTATAACTTTCTAAACAAAAGAGATAGTTTTAAAATTGAACCTTTTTTGATTGAAAAAGCAAAGTTATTCAAAGAAAATACAACTTAAAAAAAAAAAAAAAGAAAAAGAATATTAATGTACTCCAAGTTTAATATAAGGATCAACAAAAGGCATATTCAAAAAAATTATATTTATTTACATTAGAATTTAATTACACTAATTATAACTGATTGTAGTATTTTATATGCAGGTCACACATGTAATTTGGGAATAAAGATTTGATTGCAACAATACATTGGTTTATAAGGGCGAAAAAAAAAATAATAAAATAAAATAAAAAACAAGCTCAAACTTGAAAAGTAACTTTAAATCATGTCTTGCAATAATGCATTCTTCTTACAACACATTAAATTTCTTAGTATATATATAAATCACTTTATATTTTAATCCATATGTGATTGCTTGTTAGCATGAGATGCAATTCTTCTTCGATCCAAAACATGCACACTCCCTTGATTATGATATTTCTTTTCAATTACCTGAGAAAACAATTGATTTTGTTTCACTTAAAATATTACAAAGAGATAATAGAATATTAAAAGTTAACCGGAGAGCATGCACAATATTTGAATAACACTATGGTAAAAGACCATCTTTGTTAAATAATTTACAAAAAACGTATAGTTGAAGAAAAATCACTCTAAGTACCCCTAAAACTGACTAGCTTAAAGTCTTTCACAGCAGCATTTCTCAATTTTGTTCTTTTTCTGTAACTTAGAGTGAAAAAAATTTGCAGCCTGGTGGTGTGCGCTCAGTTCTTCATTTTATTTTTTATGAAACGACAATACTAGATATTAAAGCACAGTTACAGTAGTTAATTTAAAGAATATTTTTATAATTTAAGTACATACATTTTTAAAAGTACATGTAAGTATAAGTAATTATGGTAGCTAATATGAATAAGCACAGAAACCTTTGAGAAAAATTAACATAAAAAATGATACAAGATATTACTTTTATTTTTTAATGGAGAATATTTTAACGCGGGAAGGTAAAAATATCTGAGCTCTGGCCAAATATTTTAGCAGCCCAGCAGTTGAGAACCTCTCCTCTACAGTATTGTACATGTAACAAGATGTACATGATAATTTGCGGTTTATTTACATTGGTTTTTCACTTTAATCGTATTACAAGACTAGCTAAGAAACTATGGGCCAGGAAAAAGAAACTTACTTTTTACAAGTTAACAGTGGCGTAGATAGCAAGGGTGTCACCGGGAGCGGTAATTAATGGTGTTCCCCCTACCCCCACCAGCAACCCCCTAGTTTTAAATCTAGTAAAATGATAATTATAAAATTATCTTTTAGCGTCCAAGTAACCTCAAATGAATTCAATTTCAAATAAAGTACTGGGCTGAAGACGAGTTTAGCAAATATGATTCTTGGTCACAAAAGTTTTAAATATTCCACTAGATTTTAGCGATCTTTTTTTTTTGCACAACAGAAAAGGTTCAAAATCAGACATCAGTCGAGAAATCCAAAAGAATTAAAACTAAAAGAGACTGATGATTATTTTATGCAGGGTGTTTCAGAATTCGACGGCAAAAATTTAAGGGGAGATACTACACACCAGGACAAATAATATAACATAAAAAAGTGGGGGTCCAAAATGATTTCCGATGGAGATAGGGGCAGTTAAAGTTTAGGGTCAAAAATTTCAAAAACTTATAAAACACAGAAAAATTGATCGATTTTTTCGCCGTTTTCACTAAAAATATTCTTACTAGATGTTCTTTCTCGAAAAAAATTGATGAAGATTAATTTCAAAAATTGTCGACAGAGGGCGCTTTAGACTTTGGAGCTAAAAACAACTACTTTTTACCGTTTTTTTTGTATTTTCGTAACAGATTCCGAAAGTTTAAACTCAAACTTAAATTTTGAGCCCAAAATATCAACTTATTTCGGGTATTAAGTAGCGAAAAACTCGGACCAAACGTAAAAAATCGTGTTAATCACACAAAATCGTACCAATTTGGTTCAATATGGCGACATAAAAAAAATAATAATATTTTTTTTTTTTTTTTTAAGTTTCAAAAGTGTGCATCTGACTTTATTTTCGCATTATTAGTGTCGGCAGATAATTTTCGTATTTTTTTTTTACACGAAACGGCAAGTTTCAAACAAGAAAAACATGATAAAAAGTAAAAAGTAGTTGTTTTTAGCTCCAAAGTCTAAAGCGACCTCTGTCGACAATTTTGAAATTAATCTTCATCAATTTTTTTCGAGAAAGAACATCTATTAAGAATATTTTTAGTGAAAGCGGCAAAAGAATCGATCAATTTTTCCGTGTTTTATAAATTTTTGACCCAAATTTTAACCGCCCCTATCTCCGTCGGAAATCATTTTGGACCCCCACTTTTTTTAGCCTACTTTCCCGTTAAAAATAAAAGACAGACGAAAAAAGTATCAAAAGTAGCTTAATGCATCTAAAAAATATCGCCAAGTCCAAAAAATATCGCCAAGTTAAAAAAATATCGCCAAGTCCAAAAAATATCGCCAAGTTAAAAAAAATAAAAAGGTAAAATGAATATCGAAAAATTAAAAATTTGAAAGTAGGGTATTGAGATGGGGAATTTGTGCGTCAGTCAGTCGGTCGGTCTGTCTGTCCCCCCCTAATAACTTTTGAATGAACATTCCGATTTGGACAAACTTTTTTTTGTTGGAAAGATCTCGGCGAGTACAGCTCATTCCCATATTTGATTTTTTGATTTGAACAATTTTTGGTTCAACTTTGAGCCGTTCAAAAAACCGGTCCCGCGATACTAACTTTTTAATGAACAGCCCGATTTGAACAAACTTTTTTTTGTTGGAAAGAACTTTTCAAGGGTAGTTCATTCCCGTATTTACATTTCCGATTTGAACAATTTTTCGTTCAACATTGAACCGCTCAATCAAGCTGTCACCCCTAATAATTTTTGAATGAACAGTCCGATTTAAACAAACTTTTTATTGTTTGAAGCATCTCGGCAAGGATACTTTATTACCGTATTTAAATTTTCAATTTGAACACTTTTGGTTCAACATTGAACCGTTTAAGCAACCTTTCTCCACCTAATAACTTTTGAGTGAACCGTCCGAATGGAATAAATTTTTTTTGTTCGAAAGATCTCAGCGAGTGCAGCTCATTCCTATATTTGATTTTTTGATTTCGACAATTTTTGGTTCAACTTTGAACCGTTCAAACAACCGGTCCCGCGATGCTAACTTTTGAGTGAACAATCCGATTTGAACAAACTTTTTTTTGTTCGAAAGATCTTTTCAAGGATACTTCATTCCCGTATCTACATTTTCGATTTGAACAATTTTTCGTTCAACATTGAACCGCTCAATCAAGCTGTCACCCCTAATATCTTTCGAGTGAACAGTCCGATTTAAAAAAACTTTTTTTTGTTCGAAGGATCTCAGCAAGGATACTTCATTACCGTATTAAAATTTTCAATTTGAACACTTTTTCGTTCAACATTGAACCGTTCAAGCAACCTTTCCCCACCTAATAACTTTTGAGTGAACCATCCGAATGGAATAAACTTTTTTTTGTTTGAAAGATCTCGGAGAGGCTTTCCCATGCATTCCCATATTTCGCATTTTGATTTGAACCATTTTTCGTTCAATACTGAACCGTTCAGAAAAAAAAAATTAACATTAGCGTCTACGGGGAATTTAAGTTGAATGTTGATCCTGAACTTAAAGTCGGATTTCCTTCAAACTAACTTTGTAAGAAAATGGTTTTGATAAATAATGTTTGTAACGTACTTTTCTGAGTAATCTTCTATGAGGACTCTGATTCCGACTCCGACTCCGCAAACATGGCGGAAATGCAGGCTCAGAAAAAAAAAATTACTGACTGTGCAGACGATTTTTTGTTTATTTATAAATTTGTTTTATTTTATTTATTATTATTATTATTTTTTTTTTTGCAGACGATGTTTTTTTTGTAACAAAAATTTTTCATTCACGAGAACATTTTATTCTTTATTTATATTTAACAACTGGCAACATATTAAAAGTGAAATTCGAGACATTTTATTAACGGACGAGTTTTTTTTTTCTTTTTTTTTTTCTTTCTTTGATAAAATGTGTTTTGATGCTCTTTGTACTTTTATTTATTCATTTATTTATTTTATTATTATTATTATTATTATTATTTATTTATTTTTTTTTTTTTGAAAACGATGAGGATTTTTTCTACGGAGGAACAGTTACACTCTTTAAAAGGTGCGACAAAACTTTATTTATTCGTTAATTACTTTTTACGTGTCTACTTCATCTGATGAAAGGGGTATATTTTGCTTTTCGAAATCAGCTCTAAGTGCTAAAAAGATATGTTTGACATAATTTTAAGTCTCAGATAATCAAGAGAATAATGATCAGATGCGAGAATGCCAATGTCGATGTACGGGAAAGTAGGCTCGTTTAGTTCTTGACAGAACTTCTTGTTATGTCATATTATTTGTCCTGGTGCGTAGCATCTCCCCTTAAATTTTTGCAGTCGAATTCTGAAACACCCTGTATATTTAAGACTTCAAAAAGGAAATACAAGTATAAATCAGCAGATTAAGAAAAAGTTTAAGCAAGTAGATCAGTGGTTTCCAATTTATGGGGTGCTCCATTCAACAGAGTCAAGGTGTAATTGTAAAGGGAGAATGCTGTTGGTACCAACATAGCATTTTTAATACACACATGCAAAAACAGAGAAAGAAAGGAAGGAAAAACATTTGGTATTGGAAAACAAAGATCAGTGAAACGTCATTGATATGACACTCAGGTTTGAGCATAGCTAACTAGAGTTTGCCTTGGCTTGAGCACACACCTTAAAACTTGTGCTTGGTAGCAAGCATGCCCACTACGTTAGCAGTATAGTGTATTAATACTTCATTGATATAATATTTTTAACATCTATTTTACTGAAACTTTGTACAAATTTTTAAATGAGGTAAAACCACCAATGCTCATATGATATAAGAAAAAACATTTAAGTGTAGTAAAACTATTTTATATAAGATATGGTATTGGTTTTCTAACTAATTAAATAAATTTTAACTTCAAGATAAAAGTTTTAACATTTGCTTACCATGAAAATTGAAGGGCGGACAGGTGCATTCCTAAATGCATAAGGGGGGCATGGGCATAAAATTTTTGGAAATCACTGAATTAGACAGGCTTGTCATTTAGGGGGGTCAACTGCCCCCCCCTGGCTTTGAGAAATCAATGTATTTACATATAAGTGGGCGTGGTTTTTTATGTTTTCCGATGAAATTGCATTGTATTTGCACCCTTTGCCCCCCCCCCCCCCCCCGGTAGAAAAAACTTGAAATGACGGCCGTGGAAGTAGAGTTTCTTTAAAACAATTTTAATAAAATGGAAATAAATAAAAACATTTTGTAAAATGATTCAATCTTATAACAAGGCATTTCTAATTTTCTTACTACCAATGGGACATGTAGGTCTCTCAGGCAATCAGTCTAAAACAAGCCTGTGAGACAAACTGTGAGTAAAAATAAATTTCCCTTTTTCCCCTCTAAATTGAAACAGAAAACAAAACTTATTTTCTTCATTCAGTAAAAGATTGGCTTGATGCATCTACTTATAATAAGAGCCAGATTTTCATCATAAAAGCGGTTAATTATTACAGAAATTACATTCATTACAATTTGAATATATTATTTTTTTTGAAACAAATACTACTGGTTTTAACAACACAGAACACAATTTGAAACGCATTTTTCAAATGAGAAAGTATTTAGTACAGAGTTAATTCTTTAAAGAAAACTTACTTTGTCAAAGTATCTGCTAAGTTTCACTGCATTACTAGATCCTGGAGCAAAAGATCGTTGGTGTCTGCAGTCCTATAAAAATATTAATATACTCAATAAATACCATGATGAAAACATGAGCATAAAATTACCATTTGTGAATTTTAGATGTTGTAAAGCATGCATAAAATATCAAAGTACTGCCGTCCCCGCTTAATCGGGTAACGGAGAAACGAGTACTCCGTTTATACGAATTAAATATCTCGGAACCGATGCCATGGACGTAATGTTAAAAATCCCTGCTTAATCGAATACACCGTTTTATCGAATAATATTTCTTGGAACCGACAGTATTCGTTTAAGCGGGGCCGACAGTATTTAAATTAATGAGTGGAATGTATTTCAACGTGGACACAATCCAAAAACTGTTCCCACTAGCTGAAATTAAATTTTGTGGTGAAAATAAAGAATATTAGAGTGCAAGATAAAAAAAATGAAAATTGTGGTCATTGGCAACATCTACCATAGACCAAATTTGCAATATTGCAAGTGTTGCAACTGCAAGGTACTGCGAGCTTCAGGGCTAGGGACTAGAAGGTTACATAGGGACTCCGAAAAGGAGCCAAAACTACACATGAAACAAATTGTTCCACTTATTTCAGTTCACATGTAATAAGTAATAACATTGTGAATTAGTTTATCACACATTGACCTTTTGGATCCGGGCTGTTTTTTAGAAATTTTCCTTTCGACCCAGGTAGTACGACAGTTGAACCACAGATTTCTTTTCCATTGAAAAGAGAAGGTATAAACTGTCATACCAGATGTATGTAACCTTGAAAAAATCCCCGGCTCCAAAGGGTTCAAGTGAAAATCTCAACCCTATCCTCTAAAAAAAAAGACTTACTGTACAGCATGTGTACCGCCCGGCTCCTAAAGCTTGACTGAAACTGTAAAATAGTGTAAAGAAAAAAATATAGTGTAGAGTTTTTATAACAAGTACAATTATTATTAATTATTAGAAAGATGTTTCCAATGCATTTTGACAAAATTTGTTCAAAATAATTGTCTTTAGATGCATGATAAAAAAAAGGTTTTCTCAAAATAAAACTAGCTTGAAGTCTTTTTGGCAGCTACAAGATGCCTTCATAAATGGAAATTAATTGCGACCAGCAGCATATACACACAAACCATTTGAAGGAGGGCTGAGACTAATTTTGAAATTTGGCTTGCAATTTTTTTGAAATTGAAATCCCAAAACTCATATTAGAAGATTTTTGATGATGATAAGAGAGTAGGCACGGAGCTTTTTCCTCTTTACTTTTTTGAACTTCTAGTTCTAAAAATGCAGTTACAGACAATTTTTGGAGATGTTAGGGGAAGAAAAGGCTCAGGAACTCCCTTGTTAGATAAGAATTGATATAGGGTTTTAATTTTCCTAACATCCGGAAAATTGCTTTAAAATTTGAAAAAAGTTGATTGAATCAAAAAATGAAACATAAGATTGAGATGTTCTGGCTACGAAATTGCAAATATAAAGACAGTTTGCTTTAAATAGGACTATTCTCTGAAAAGTAATTGAGCCATAGAGAGGGGTAACCTTACCTCCCTTTCTGATTTCTAAATATATATTGAAATAGTTAATTTGTAGTAGATTTATATACTTGTTTTTACCATATTTTAAAAACATGTTAAACTTCTTTACCTGTTTTTTAAGAATGTTTATAAGAAAAAACATTTAACTACATTAATGATTTATCGCTAGCCGAGCATTACAGACAGGAAGTGTGCCAACTTTTTTTTTTTGTAAAATTAGTGGTTTTGTGTATAAGCAATTCCCTTTTTTCTTTCTTTAACTTTAGAAAGGCCCCAAACATTACTTTACTTACGGTTTTTACACGGAAATATACTATGTGTTATTTTGATTTCAGATTTGCTTTTTTAATGAACAATTTGTGAAAGGTCTGTTTGGTTGATTAACATTTTGTGAAGGGTCCATTTTGCTTGCTCAGAATTTTGTGAAGGGTCCATTTTGCTTGATCGGATTTTTGTGAAGGTTCGCTAATGGACCAGAATCTTCTCTAGTCAGACCTCTGACTTTGTTACATATAATAATGAAAAAATGTCATACCACATAAATTTCATCAGCACCACATTCATCTGCAATAGATGAAGTACGTTTCGTTCGGCCAGGAGGATAGACTGCCATCATTAAATCTTGTTTGGTTCCAATAACTAGTATTGGAAATTGATTGTCCACAAATTGTTCTGAATCATAATTATACCTAAAAGAGAAATGGAAATTACAACAATGAAATATACATACTTTTACAACTTTTGCTTATTTATTTCTAATTATTGCAAAATAAAATTGTGATAAAAATGAACTGTGGAAGACTATTATTATCAAATTCATAAACATTTAGTTTTAATATTTAATATATGATGTACAAAAATGAAAATTTGAAAATTAACTACAGTTAAATCCAGCTTCATGGAAAAAATTAAAATGATAGCAAAATACTTATAAATAATTGAAATAAAAGTAGTGTGTATTTAATATTCTGCAGTTTAAATGCATTTATTTTCACTTTCCCTCATAAAAATCTACTTTAGATCTTCGTATATATAGAGTCGCTCCCTTTTTTGGTAAAGCCGTCTGTAGCAAATTTATGCCTATCACATAAGAGCTTTAATTCCTCTTCATATTTTACTCGGTGTTGTTTCACTTTTCATAACAAAATTATGCCAATTATGAAATTTTTACTTGGTCCCTTTTAAATAGCTATAAATGGAAATGACTGTATATGTGTTTATGCAGTTTTTTTCTTTTCTGGAGAAATAAGTTTCAACTAAATAACAGCTGATATCAGGATAGCACAATATTCAAGCATAAATTTAAAAGTAAAAGTGTTAAGAGTAAGAAAATACATTGTATATTGCTTTTGATATAATTCTAATAGACGGCCTATGTATTTTGGGGTAGCCAATGAATTTTAAGATGAGTGCAAGACCTGCTGCCAATAGGATTATCACTTCGTTTAATGACAGGTTAAGTTTAGAATTGGTGGTCAGTACCAAGGTCTAAGACATAAGGAACAATTATTGTGTTCATAAAACTTTACCTTAAGTCGTAACTTTTTTTTTTTTTGGTAAAGACTGACTAAAATTATTTCATGAGCTTGGTCACTTTTAGACAATTAAAGTAGTTTTATTTAGCTTTTTTATTATCTTACAGTTTTATTAAATTTAAATATGTTAAATACATTGCTTTCTAAATTGCTACATCTAACATAACCTATAATTTAAATTTAAATTTAGGATTAAAATTACAATCAACTATCCACCACATGATTTTCCAACTCTAGATTTGTTAGTTGTTTTTATTCATCTAGATGAAGACTGTCAGAGAGCTTAGAGTCAGAAAGTCCATATAGAGAGAAACAATTAACACTGAAATCATTAGGAAATTTACAATTAATTATTTGATATTTTTACCAGCCGTTGTTCTTTTTGCCCGTACCTTCCTTGGATAAAACCTCAGCAAGCCATTTTCTTAAGTTCTGTTTAGATTTACGATTTGTCAAATCATGTACCAAAATGATGCCTGTTAAAATAAATAATAAGAACACTTTGTTTTAAAATCACAAGAAAAAGTCAAATATTTTACATTGATTAGTCATACTATTGCTTCATGCAAAATATATTTCAAATACAGAGTCAATAACATAAAGCAAAGAAATTTCAAGCTACACTAGAAGAAAGGTTTTAATTTTTACTTGTAGAAATGAGTTTTAAAAGGAACCTTTGGCAAAATGCATTGTTAATCTCCAGTTAGACACCCATAATTTTTCTTTCTGGGGGAGAGCAAGGTAAAAATGTTCAGAAAAGCCTACAAAATCCCCAGGGAAAAATTTGTTTAGAGTCTAGAAAAACTCTTTCCCTATTAAGGAGAACTAGGAAAAAAAAAAACCCTTTGATGTCGAATTTTTATTTCTATTTATATATTTTTTAAATAGTTAAATAATTAAGAACTAATTCATGTAGTTGATGGGAGTTGGTTTGAATAAATTTGTTACAGTTATCAATGAAGTGAATACAAAGCAGTTGCCTTTCATTTTTGAGCAGTAATTTGACGATAAAATCACAAGATATGCCTGAGAATTTTGTGCAACTATTTATACTTCTGAATAGAGATTTTGTCAAAGCATGACTCCAGTTGCATGATAAGTTTTTATGTGCCCAAACTGAGCCGAATGATTTGCTATTAATATTTGTGGTATAAATTTATCTAGAGCAACAATTCTTGAAGGCAAGACTCAATGTTTAATAAAATAATTTTATTACAATTGATTACTGATCACCTGTCATTGTTTTGTGAAAGAAGCAGCAGCTTACAGAAGATTTTGTCCAGAAAACTGGCAGCACTTTGGTGATATTTATAGTAAACTGTTGGATAAATATACCTTACTTGATACAGATTTATGTGTTCAAAAAAAAAAAGGAAAAGTTAGAAAAAGCTAACCTTTTTAAATGATAAAAAATTTTAATTTTTCCCCTCAAAAGAACTTCAGAAAACCTGAAGAATTTTATCCTTGGATTATACAACATATCTCATACAGAACTTTGTGTCTTCTGATGCTTTCAGTACCAAGAGAAAATTTACTTTTCTTTCTAGAAATTTTAATCATTTTCATTCCTCCAATCAGTTCATTTTTTATGAACAGCTGCTAGAGTAAAAATCTTTCTCAAAAGGATAAGAAGATTATTTTATATTTTGTTCACAGTTCACGTCAGACATCTCTGTGCAGTGTGCAAGTGCCATCAGGATTGCAGGGGCCTGTCCAGGATTTTACACAGGGTACGTTTTATGTGAAAAAATTAAATAATTTTGTGAAAAATCAAATAATTTTGTGAAAAACAAACAATTTTGAAAAGGAGGGGGGGGGGGAGATAGCACAAATTGCACAATTGAAATTTTTAGGTGGGAGTTTTTGTGGCCTAACCGATGCATCGATCTTTTTTTCCAATTCAGACTATGTTAATTATACTAAATATAAACTGAAGATGTTCACAATCTTATAATAATTGAAACAAAAAAAAAAAAAAAAGAAAAACGATCGATTCAGTATTTCACTTTCTGATAGAAGCTATTTTTAAAAAACACGGGATTTCGTTTAAAATTTTTTAATTAATAAAAAATAAAAATAAATTCATTTATTTTCTTCTTACAAAAGCATATTAAACATCCAAAATCAAAATAAATATCGAAAAATCCGATTCCTGTAGCGGAAAGAGATTGCAGTTTTCAAAGTAATGGCATCAAAAGCATAAAAACGGCATATAAAGGAATTTATTTTGGTAAAAAAAATTTTTAATTGCATTATAATGGTCTATGATAAACATATTATTAATATCTGTTAACACAATTAATGCGAAAAAAAAATTAAACGATCCATTCAGAGTTTAACATTTAGACTCATAAAAGAAGTTAATTTTGCTGGGAAAAAAATAAAAATAAATAATGATCAGAAAAAAAATAAAGCAAATTTTCATTTATTTGCCTCCTAATAAAGAAGCATGAAAAATAAGCAAAATTCGATTTTTATATCGGATGCAAAGATATCGCAATTTTTTAAATGAAGACATGAGAAGTATCAACATGGTAAATAAAATAATTTATTAAAGTCAAATAATTTCAGAATTACATTTCATCAGGTTTATATAATGAATGCCAATAATACCAACATATTCACCGAAAATTCGGAGGAAAAAATACGGAAGTAGGGAGACATAGCAAAAGACAATACCGGACTTCCAATATTAAGAGACAAAAAAATGAATTAATTCCTGAAAATATAAGCAATACCTCATCACTGTAAACGTCAAAAAAAAAAAAAAAATCCAGATAATTTTCTGCCATAATAAGGTCAAAACGCACCAAAGATGTCAGATGGAGAGAATTTTAAAAAGCTGGTCACTCTATCAGAATCAATCTCATTTTTTCTCCAACCCTTAGCTATCTGTTTGTAGTTCTAAATTCATTTCACAGATAATTGCTGTTATTATTATGTACTTTTTGTTTAAGTCATGAGCAAGGAGAAAACTCCTTACTATGCACAGGGATGTCATTTCAAGTTTTTCCAGGGGGGGGGGGGGCAAAGGGTCCAAACACAATACAATTTGATCGGAAAACATCAAAAACCACGCCCACTTATACACAAATACATTGATTTCTCAAAGCCGGGGGGGGGGGGGGCAATTGCCACCCTAAATGACGGGTCTGACTATGCATTTCCAGAGAAATCTATAAGAGCAACATCTTAGCAAGTCCTTTTGATTTGCATATGATAAAATAAACAAGCAGAACTATTAAAATAAAATAACTACCTTTTTAAGTTGTTAATTTATTTAAAAGAAACCAACAAAAAGTACTACAGAAGCTTGCTGGAGCATCACAGGCAGGAAGTGTGCCGACTTTTTTTTTCTCTCCCAAAATTGGGGGATAAGCGATTTCCTTTTTTAACTTTAGAAAAGGGCCAAAAATTATGGTCTTTTGCGCGGAAATATATGCTATGCCGTATTTTGATCTCAGAGTTCCTTTTTAAATGAATAATTTGTGAAATGTCTTTTTGGTTTGATCAGCATTTTGTGAAGGGTCCGTTTTGCTCGATCGTATTTTTGTGAAGGGTGCGTTAACGGACCCGAATTTCCTCTGGGCAGACCCCTGGATTGATCCTTTGATTTTGGCAGTTTAACACAACCAATAAAGATCACATGAAAGTGCAGTAGTTTTGAAAAATGACAGAAATAACAATCTCATAACAGATGCAAAGAAAAGGCATTTTTCAAATTAACAGTATAAAAATAGCAAACAAAAGAATTTCTTTAAGTAAAATAAGTTCTGAATTGAATTTCAATGGGTCTACAGGATGATTATTATTAATGATTACAATTACTAACAAATAGCAGGAAATCTGGAGTAAGTAAAAAAAAAAACCCTGAGGTAGAGAGATAACAGCAGAATGGCAAACATCTGATTTCTGGTATTAAAACACAAAAAAGTACTGGAATGGGGAATTCTAGTGTATAAATGGAACATAATAAACTCGGCTTCTAATCAATATATTTTAAAGAATTTCATGTGAAATTGAAAAGCATTATAATTGAGTGCAATAGAAAATAAATGAGTAAATAAAATCTCATTTACCATGAAAAGAGTTATAAAACATAGTCCTGCTATTTCTGTGACTGCTAGAACCACCAATATCCCAAAGCTCCACAAAGTATGTCTTTTGAGAAGGAGTACCTTCTTTGAATTCATGAAGCTAGAATTAAAAAAAGTTAATGCAAGAACCAAGTTGAACTTGAAACATTATCTGTTACATCAATTCTGGATGAAAGAATTTTTTCAAGAAATACATTGTTGTTGTCGCGTAATAGTGTATTAACCAATATCAAGACAGGGATGCAATTGCCTCAAGAGGTTAGACTTTTTTATTAACATATATGACAACACAAGAAGGATTTACAGTACAAAAAGAAGAAATAACACCCAGGGCACCGGCAGGAATCAAGCCCGCAACCTCTGGTTTTGGAGGCGAAACTTCTACTTCTGAGCCACCGAAGCCCCAAGAAATACATTAAAAAGAACAATTAATATGCATTCATAAATTGAGCAAAGACATTCAAAATAAAAACATGTAAATCTTGTTTCATATGGCAAGTTTGGGTAGCATTATTAAAAGTTTCACGTAAGCAAAAGCATAGAAAAAAAAATACAAATCTCTAATCAGGCTGATTTTCCGGGCTTGCAATACTTTTTGGTCCCTAAGATCTTCATTAGATGGAAAACAATTAGCATGACACAATTTAGCATTGGGCCCTAATTGTGCGCAAGCTATGCATTCGTATAGCCTGTCTATAGGTTCATGATATGGAAAATACAGTATGCAAGCTGATGATGATGGATCAACTGAATTTTGAATACATTTTTATTTATTTTTTCTAGCATTTCAATATGAACTGTACCTCTCAAAAAAAGGCAGATTAATGGAGTTGCTAGGGGTTGTGCTGCACTCATAACATTTTTAGTTAAATTTTTGAAAAAATTAAAAGGATAACATTTCATCAGGAAACCTTTAGTGTGGAAAATGACTGATATTTTTTCACAGCTACAATATAACTCAGTATAAGTCTATTTTTATCAATTTGAAAAAAAAAAAAAAAAAACTTACATACATCCTACATTATCAGGGGTCTGGACAGAGGAAATTCAGGTCCGTTAACGGACCCTTCACAAAAATACGATCAAGCAAAACGGACCTTTCACAAAAATACGATCGAGCAAAACGAACCCTTCACAAAAATACGATCCAGCAAAAGGAACATTTCACAAAAATACGATCAAGCAAAACAGACCCTTCAAAAAATGCTGATCAAACAAAACTGACGTTTCACACATTATTCATACAAAAAGCAAATCTAAAATCAAAACAATGCATAGTATATTTCTGTGTAAAAGCCAATAACTTTTGGGTCTTTTCTGAAGTTAAAGAAGGGAATCGCTTATCCGCCAATTTTACTAAAGAATTTAAAAAAAATCCGCACTTCCTGCCTGCGATTCTTGTGCAAGTGATAAATCTAAAATGTCGCACTTTTTGTTGGTTTCTTTTAAAGAAATTAACTATTTAAAAAAAAATGTAGTTGTTTTGTTTTAATAGTTCTGCTTGTGTGTTTT
Source organism: Uloborus plumipes (assembly GCA_038373865.1). NCBI lineage: Eukaryota > Metazoa > Arthropoda > Arachnida > Araneae > Uloboridae > Uloborus > Uloborus plumipes. The sequence continues at coordinate 22,330 of JAXGGA010002674.1, forward strand.
ATAATATGCAAATCAAAATGGCTTGCTGCAATGTTGCTGTTATAGATTTCTCTGGAAATGCAGAGTAAGGAAATTTCTTCCTGCTCTTGACTTAAACAAAAAATGAAATAATAATAGCAATTATCTGCAAAGGGAAATGAACTTAGAACTGTTGGAGAAAAAATGAGATTGCTTCTGGTAGAGTGATCATCTATTTAAAATTATCGCCATCTGACCTCTTAGGTGTAAAGTTTTGACCTTATTTTGGCAGAAAAATTATCTGTTTTTTTTTTTTTGATGCTTACAAGGGTGGTGTTTTGGTTATATTCAGGAATTAATGTATTTTTGCTTCTGTTAATATTGGACGTTCAGTATTGTCTGTTTTGCTACGTCTCCCTACGTTTTTCCTCCGAATTTTTGGCAATTATGTCGGTGATTATTAATGACATTCATCATATAAACCTGATGAAATGTAATTCTAAAATTATTTGAATTTAATAAATTATTTATTTACCGTTTTTATACTTCTGATGCTTTCATTTTGAAAACTGCGATCTCTGCATCCGCTATGAAAATCAAATTTTACTTACTTTTCAAACTAATTACTCTTTATTAGGCGACAAGTAAATGACAATTCGCTTAATTTTTTGCTCAGATCATTATTTAAAATTTTCTAAAGCAATATTAACTGTTCTTTTATGAGTCTAAATGTAAAACGCTGAATGGATCGTTTCATTTTATTTTTGCATTAATTGTGTTAACAGACATAAAAATATGTTTATCATAGACCTTTGAAATGCAGTTGTAAAATTTTTTTACCAAAATAAATTCTTTGATATTCTGTTTTTATGCTTTTCAAAACTGCAATCTCTTTGCATACGTTATATGAATCGGATTTTTTGCATTTTTGATGTTTGATACACTTTTTTAAGAAGAAAATAAATTAAATTTATTTTTATTTTTTATTAAATTAAATTTTTTTTTTTTTTTTCGAAATTTTTTGAATTTCCCAAAATTGATTTTTCACAAAATTATTTAGTTTTTCACAAAAAACGCACCCTGTGCAAATTCCTGGACAGACCCCTGATTATTTAGTATTCAGATCTGTATTATAGAACAAATGTACTCTGTAGGTAATTAAATATTTTATAGTACATCTTTACAATTTCTTTCACTCTGAAACAACCATGAGAAATTAAAAAAAAAAAAAAAACAGATTTTCAAAATACACATTATCAAAAACCATATATACTGTTTTAAGACACATCATTCCAGTAAACATTACCATAAGATCTGCTATGAAATCAAACCCAATCGAACTAAATTCCAAAACTAGGGTAACTTTGGGGTTTTTAAAAAAAACCATTGGGTCCAATCCCACTTACCCCTAACAAATAATCAATGTGGGATTTTTAAAGTAAAATAAAAATTTGGTATTGTGAATATAAAATAATGTCCATTAAGACGAAATATTGTTGAACTTAATAGCAGTTTATACATGTCAGTTAGAATTGATTAATTTTAATATTGCCATGCTTGTTTTCTCCTTTGAACTGTGCTTTTTGTTTTTTTTTTCTTTTTTTCCTTTGAAACAAAAATACTTTGCTTTATTTTCCTAATTCATATAGCATGCAAAAAATACGAATGTAGCAGAACACTGCCTTGATGTGTATATTTATCAAGGTTTGACTGTATACGGGTTGTATTCCAGAGCGTAGCAAAATTTTTTTCATAGATGGGGTAATTTTAAAATTTTTCAAGTAAAAGGTCAAAAAAACAGATTTTAGATCCTTACATGTGTGCTCATATACATATAATTTCTTGCTTTGTGTATGTGTGACCTTCTTATTTATCCTTCCCCCTTTGGCTACGCCACTGGTTGTCTTTGAATAGTAAACTGGTCTCAAATTAGGAAATCTGTTTCCACAAGGGATAAATCCAGATTAGCGACAAAGTCTTGCACTCTAGCCAGCTCTGAATGTAACTAAATAATAAACTGCTTAAACAGGAATGCTCACTAGCTCTCAGAGTGAAAGCAAACTCTCCTTAATGTTGTGCAGCCCGTGAAGCACAGGACTCCAAAAAAATGAGACTAAGACCTCTTTAAAGCCTAAATCATAAAGAAATTTCAATTTGCAGTTCAAGTAGGGAAGCACCCTTCTACCAGTACCTCTGGTTTAGAAGCATTAATAAATTAATACAGATGGTCCTGCCATCATGCAGAAATCTCTGTGGTTTCATTTGGGTATGCTAGTCAAGACCGTCGAGAGCTAATGTGCCTCCCCTGCTTAATACTGAAAGACTGGCCTCTAAAAGGCTGGAACCCCATTTCAGACAAATACTGAGTTACACAGTAATACAATAGCGAAACGATTTGACCATTTATGCATTGAAAAACTCATACTTTTACTTCCACTGAACAGCCAATAGTCCACGAAGGATTTGTGATTGCCTCACCATGACATATTAGATGAACCAAAGATGATTTCCCAACTCCTAAAAAAAGAGAAACAATATCAAAGCATTATTTCAAGCAGAAATATTACTTTGGAGACACAAAAAAATTTCATTTAAGAGGAGCGTACTACTATCGTATAAAAACTCATAAACAAGGTAATTTTTAACAATGCAACTACTATTAAGGTAAATAATTATTCAAATAAAATTTACCTGAATCACCAACTATCAGAATCTTTACTTTTTCTATTGATGCCATGTCGTTATTCATGAAGAAACAGTTTAGTTTTACACTAATATACAACTTGTTATTATTTATTGTTTACGTCGTTGTTGCCGTCTGTCCATAAAGGGGTGGAGCTTATGTTTTCTTCCGATGACGTTGTTGAAATGGGTTGAGATTAAAAAACTTCCTTAAAAGAAAATACCAGTTTTCAGTTACTTTTGTGAAATAAAAAGATCCGGAAAGTATAAAAAATGCAATGATGGTAATAATGGTTATTTTTCTCTACGTTTAAAGGGACACCACGAGCCCATTTTGTGTTTATGGAAGAGGAGATGCTCAAATTTTACTTGTCTCATCTTATCAGCGCACTATTGTACCAAATGTAGTATAGCGTCTGGAAGTGAGAAAAATAAAGAATAAATTCAAATTTATCCAGACCAGAAGTTGTCAGAAACTGTAGTCAATATTTTAGGTTTTGAAAATTGTATTTTGAGAGCTCAAAATTCTTCTCATGTAAGTGTGTACATTTTTTTTAACCTTTTAATTCATATTAAACTTGTCTACAGCGTGTTTACTATGAAGAAAGAAATATTTAATCTGTAAATGTCTGATATCAAAAACAACAGTAACTCTGTTGAAAAACGATGCGCTGTGTTAAAGCCTGTGGTTGGTATTCGGTATCATAGATATTTCAAATCTCGCCTGTTATGCTCAATTGTAAAATTCGCTAGGATAAATTTTTTTAGAAGTACATGTGGAACTTGTTACTTGGTGTTGTTTTGACTTTGCACCTCTGTTGAAGAGTACATCTCTTGTCAAAGGAATATGTGTGAGCATCTAACGTAATTAACTTAATTTTCATGCTTTTCTGACTTCATTTTAGTTTTCAAAAATGCCCTATTAAAATATCCCTTTCTAAACAGATCCAGGAATTTAATTAGATTCTTTTTGTTTGAAATGTCAGTGTTCAAAGGGTAAGAATAGAAGCCCGATGGAATAGAAAAATTAGAGGAACGGTTTTAAATCACAAAAGCAACACTGAATGGAATGTTGAAAATGAAGACTCATTCAAACATCTGTTTTTTTTTTCTTTAAATTGGAAAAGATTTATTTTGTTTGTGTATTTCCCAAAGGGATGTGCAAATGCCCTCCTCCTGATTATCCAAATGACAAACCTGCTTATTAAATATGTCGAAATATTTATTATTTTTTCGTTTGAAATTGCCCTTATTTTGAGTGCTTTGTTAAAAGCCTGTTTATCGCTGTTCAGTCTAGAGTTCCGGATATTGCCCATCCAGGCCATGTTGACAAACTGGGAGTAGTTTTCTTGACCGGTTTAATTCTATAAATAATTTTGCCAAAACAGATAGTTGAAAAATGACTATGGAGTAAAAAAACTTATGCTGTTTTTTTTTCCTTTAATGTACTTTTTAGATAAGCAGGTTTTTTTCCCCCTCTGAAAAGCTATGTCAGTAACAACCAAGTGCGTAGAATGCTTCCATTTAATGAGTGAACCATTTTTAAGGTAAATAAGAACAACAGGGTTCGAAATAAAAATGCACCGTTTTCAGCATTTTGTTTGAAAACCAATATGATTTGAAAAATACACTACATTCAAATATTTCCTGAACAATCGGATCCTAAACAGTCTTGTTCTTATTTACTTGCAACTATGCAATAGATGCAATACGCATCCCCTATTTATTACATACGGATACAGGATTTTACTGTGGAAATAACAAAGCTGTTTCTTTTATTTTTCTCGGTAGGGACAAAGACTTGACACCACGGACTGTACCTGTCACCTTTGAAGATTATAAATCAAGTTTTAATTAAAAAAAAAAAAAAAACTGGAATAAGTTGAATTTCCAAATCACGAGACAAGTTCAATTCAAAGATTCTTTTTGATTAATTTATTGCTTTGAAGGTTAGATAAGACAACAAAAATTAAAATATTGCTTTTGGCTACATCAAAGAAAAAGGGCGGTGAAATATCGGGGATATTCCCCAAAATTTGGTTTGAAAACAAAGTCTTAGAAATGCAGCTTCTTTAACCCTCGTGGGTCCCTCCCAATTCGGTTACACTCAAGACCCTTGGGGTCATAAACGACCCCAATGTTTCCTTGCATAGTTTTTTATGATTTTTTAAAAATACATGCATTTTTTAAGTTCACACACTGTTTAATGATAAAAAAATAAAAATAAAAAGATGCAATCAAAGTAAAATTTAGTTTATGCACTAAAAATAATAAATTTTGAGCAAAGTATACAATAACTGTAGATTTATTTACAATTGTTACAGACCTGAAACAAATGATTTTTGCAGCTGAATTTCCAGGGCCGCGCCGTCCCAATGTGCAAAGCCGTGCGGCGCACAGGGGCGCCAGAGCCTAAAAGGCGCCGAGCTCTACCGATCAAAAGAATTTAAAACAGGAAAAAACTGAAAATTAAAAATCCGAACAAAAAATAAAATAGAACTTTTCAATTTAACTAACTGGGGAGGTGAAATAATACTGCTCAATGAAACAAGCAATAGCTGCCTACCCATAAAGGAAAAATTATTGCCAGTTGTGTCTAAACAAGCTATTCAAAAGCCTTATCTTTTACACTGCAAAAACGTAATGCTACATCAGCATTTTTCTTCCAATGAGGCGCTGGGTATGCTATTTCAGCATGTCTATAAGGTTACAAGCAAAAGAGGCGAAACAAATCAAATTTTCTGACCCTCAATAAGTTTCTTCCGGTGAAACGGTGGATTTTATTTAGTGCAATATGCATTTTAGTATTTTAACTATTGTTCGTGGAAATTCGACTGCTTTATGATACCAAACATAAAAAAATACGGTAAGTATATTTGAATGTGATTTACTTGTGCGTAATATTTACATAGTACAGACAACAGTTTAGGTTAACTTTTCAATTTCAAAAAGTAATGATTTGACCATAATTACACGATTATCTCCTCTTTTCTTCAACTAATAGCTTTTTAATTAAAACAAGAACTTTGGACAATGTATTTGTATTTTATACTAAATTTAATGCCCTTTTAACTAATCTGTATTTTAGAATTTTTGGCTTTTCCAGGAACGATGTTAAGGGGGAATGTCTTCCACGTTATACATCAATTCAGAAACATAATCAGCTGCTTTAACTTTGATAGTTAAAATATTTCTTTTTTCAAAACATATTGGTATATTAAAGGAGCTACTGAACTCGAAATGACTTCGAAATATGAAGTATAAATGTACAGTGTATTCCAAAATTAAATATTTGTCATGTTCCGATTTTTGGCTACACGAAAAATCAAAGGAAAATCTTTCATTTGTTCATTGTATCTTGAATATATCCTTAAAATGTGATTATTTTTTTAAAATTAAAGATGTAGGTCAGGGCTTCTCAAAGTGTGGTCCACGGACCCCTTTGGGGTCCACCAGCACTTGGCAGTGGGTCAGCTGCAGACTTTGAGAAAAAATGGTTTAAACAAGTTAATTGAAAAATAATGCTTTTACATTTGCAAAAGGGAATTTTCGCAAATGAAGTATGGAATTATCTCGAGATGCAATGTTATTTGATTTTCCTCGGTGCGGTGGAGAAGAGTCACAGTATACCTTGGAATTTGGAAACACGTTTGGGACACTTTAATTTTGAATAGGGGAGACTGGGGACGGTTGTGACGCGGGGCGGTTGTGACACTCGTCATATTAGCTAAACCATAATTAATACCTGGTTGAAGCAAAGAGAGAGAGTATCAGCATGTTTGTCTGAATGTGTGTCAAAGCATTGCGGTAGCCATCGAGCAACATTAACGCTAGCAGAGGGGTTGGTTACTTTTTAACAGTCAAAAGTAAGTTTTTTTGTTCGATGTCTTTTAGTAATTCCTGTTGAATGGGTACAGATAGAGAAATGAAAACTTTCTCCCTGTTAGTAGTGAATCTTAATAGTGAAATAGCAGTGATTACTTTTTATGTAGGCTATTTTGTATTGCCATGGCGATTGCTGTTTTCAAAAGTAGTGGGTTGGGGTCGGTTGTGACAAATTGCGTGGGAACGGTTGTGACACGAGTAAAACATGTTTTTATCATATTTGATGCCCATAATACGCTTGGAGAAGACAGAAATAGGGCAGTGTGACCTAATGAAATATAAAGAAGCTTATAAAGAAGTGAAACTTTTTTTTTTCTTTCTGACAGCTTTGGAAGCAACGTTAATCGTAAGTCTTTGCTACGAAACATTCATTCGTAAGCGCGATAGAGCCGGCCGGCGCTGTCACAATGAAAAAAACGTGTGCATAGGTTATATTGCTCATAATGAAGGGCTTTTGAGCTTACATATACGCTGAAAGCAGATATGAGAGTAAAATGGCTACTGAGAAATGGTCCCGTTCATTTATGAATAGAAATGTTTCACGTTTGTTCGTGTAGCTCATGCAACTAGCCTTTCAAGAGTAACAAGCTTCAATAAAACAAATAAATGTGGAATCTTTCTTTGATACTTGAGAATTGTTATGAACAGACACGGTTATGACCCACAGGATGTGCATTATGTTCCCAAAACAGACGTTACGAAATTCCAAAAACCTGATATTTTTGTAAAACTTGGTATATAAGGCTACTTCAACTGAACGAGACACATTGTTAAATGTTAAACTTTTCCAGATGAAGGTTATGTTGAATAACGTTTAATCTTACTACTATTATATATGCGAAAGTTTGTATGGATGGATGTATGGATGGATGGATGTATGGATGGATGTATGTTTGTTCCTCTTTCATGCAAAAACTACTGAATGGATTTTAATGAAACTTTTACCATAATGTAGCTTACACATCAGAATAACACATAGGCTATAATTTACAACGATATTTGAAAAAGTTCGATTGGTAGGGCTTTTTTCATTCCAATTTAACCCTTTAAATGCCGTACTATGTTCCAAGTATAAAAATTTGAGTTGCTGCACAAAAATAGGACTCTTAGGCATCTCTTTAGACAATGCAAAAAAAAAAGTTTCAAAAAAAAATTTTTATCTACGATTTTGGGCATGTTCCCATTTGGGAACATTGGCATGTTATGTTAAGTTATTTTCCTAAGGCTTTTAATCGATTGCGCTTTACGCTCGCTGTAGTTCTTTTGTATTTTTGCATAAAATGCTTGATATAACTAATCATATTTGACAAATTCATTCCAATTTGAAACGTTAAACATTTCAAAACATTACAAAAAAAAAAAAAAAACAATACGACTTTATAAACAAATATTGTCAAACAAATATGTCCTTTTCATCAACGTCCAATTTTTAACCTTTCTGCATTGCATATAGTTCTGTCATTTTCGATAAATGACCCAAATATTCAATTGGTAAAAATTAATGGAAAATTTCAACCGGCGATTGCCAATTCTGGAAATGACCCACAGTGTTTTTTATGGGTTTTCGTTTCTATAGTTTCATCAAAAGGTGATTTTTTTCTCCAGTTAATTCCTTTTTTAGATGATTTTCTCTTTCTCTTGGATTTTGGAGAAGCTTCCTAGGTAGATCATCAATAATCTTCTCGTCATCCGATACATCGTTTGGTGATTTGCGGATGAAGACTTCTATTTGTCCGCAAACATCAGCAGGAACAACCTTATCAAATTCATTGTCATTAACATCTTCTTCATCTGTTTTGCCCCGGTCTCATCTGGTGGAAATTGGCAAATTTCTACTATAGAATCTGCTGATTCAGCTAAGTCTGATAGGGCTTGACAATATTCAATAGCTTCTTGCAAAGTTAAAAACTTTTCTCTGGAACCCATTCTTTCCACGACTTCTAACAACACTGTAGCGATCACTTCTAGCGAAACAGAAAGCGAAAGCTCCACAAGGAGGGAGAAAAAGAGTAAAAACGTTGATTGGGGGCCGAATCTCCGGACAGTCTCAAGTGACAAGGAAGGTATATTTATTGCTAACAGGTTGTACCCTGAGCGGGGTGCAAGAGAAAAGCTTTAAACATCTTCATTTCTATGTGCAAAGCGACTTTTCGACATAACTCCCACCCAAAAACTGGAGACGAGGAGGAGGGGAATGGGCAAAGAGGGGAGCAGTGGAAGGTCGAAAGGCCACCCACTTTCTTTTTCAATGCGTCAAATGAGGTTGTTTTCAATTCCAAGGCTTTCACTAATCATATAACCGAACTTAAGAAGTGGCGTGAATTACCTGATTTTGTATAGCGTTACTTGCCAATGTTCCCAATTGGGAACAACAAAGTTTGATCGCTTATAGGAGCTACATTTTTGCTTTATTTATTTATTTGTCATGTTAGGTCATTAAAAGGATCCTTATTTATGGTTACTTTAGAATATCAAAAAAGTTGAGCCTTTTTGAAATTTTTTAGAACATTTTTTTTCTATCTCCGTGAAAATCCATAAAAAAGCACATTTTTGCGATTTTTTGTAGAAAACAATAATTATAGTAGCTAACTAGATTTTTTTTCAAAACATCAGGTCTACTTTTGACAGTAAATAGAAAAAAAAATTAAATCCTCAGAAGCAAATTTTTTTTTTAACGATTTTTTAAAGTTGATGTTCCCATTTGGGAACATTGGCAAGTAAAAGGTTAAGGTACATATTTCGCATAAATCTGCGAAGGATTTCCAACAAACTAATTCAGTATTTAGTGCATCATCTCAACTCCCTGTAGATAGCTAGAATTGCATGCATCATTTATACTTTTCGCATTAAATTTTCAAGGCTTTTCTCAGGTCAAATCAAAATGTAAATTTTTTTTCAGCTTCATGGTTAATATCCAGGCTTTTACATAGACATTGGAAACGCTCGCGCGCCCGCTTTCTAACGAGCTTTTACCATGATTTGTACTTTAAAACATTCTGTAGTCTTAACTGTAAGTAGAATATTTCACCTGGTTAATCTGTGCTTTGGATCCCTTTTCTCGCCAAACACGGATTTCGGTTTTTTTCGCTATACGAACGCCATTTTTGCGTAATGTCTCTCGGAGCTTTCAACTACGCGAGACATCAAGGAAAAACAACTTTTTGGAAAGGCGACTTTTTGAAGATGCGCCAAGCAGGACCCAAAGCGCAATTTCACCTTTAACTTTAAACAATGTGTTTTTTAATGTGCTTTGAAACGTGCAAATATTATTTTGTAGAATAAATTGTATTCCTTTATTAGTAGATTGTTCACTGCATCAATTATTTTCGTGAGTTTTGTAAACATGTGTTTTACAGTATCGGTAACGTAATCGCTTGAAGAGATTGGCAACTAATAAATGGATTAGGTTCATTATTTTCCAATTTGATGGAGCTTTAAATAAAAATTAACGGCATTTCTTAAATTTTTTTTGTGTTGTTTGGCCACTTTCTTGGAGAACTTACAATTGGTCAGTTACTTAGTATCCAATTAAACAGGAATATTGCCAAATTTGTTGCAAGAAGATTTCAATAACTGAGATTCTCGGCAATATTTTCAACTGGCACCAGTTTTTGTGCCAAAGACTACGTAATAATACTTTATTTCTTACACGATTTAACCAAAATAAAACGATTATTGTCTGATATTTATCGACTGTGGCAAAATCTTGATCATCGATATAATACTTCCACATTTGAAAAGTTCAGTTTATTTTTCTTTTGTTGGGCGATTCCGTATGTTATTCTGTTCCGTATTCCGTATGTCCCATTAAAAACCTTTTGAAAATTATGTCAAAACGTAAAGTAATCCGCATACTAAATTAATAAAATCCTTAAACAAGATTAAAATTACCATTCCATAAGACCCCTACCATGTTAGGATTGGCCCTAACAGTAGGTCTCTTCCTCGCCCACTTCCGGCGCGAAGTGAGTACAGAGCGTGGGACAGGTCCCTCGCTCTGCTTTTTCCTACACTTTTTGTTTTTCTATTGTAATTTGCACTTACATTTTGATTTTACCCAGTCCTTCCATTTGTTTCATGTCAGCTCAATCATGTTCTCTCTCTCACCCAAACAGCGAAAAAGAGCGTAGCTCTAACGCAATTGTTTTCTCACGATCTGTATCTGTAAATTACCATTAATTTGCATTTTTGCACAAATAATTGTCAAATGTTCCCATTAATCTCAAAATAATTTAGGACAAACACTTTTTGCGTCATTTTATGGTCAGCAATTGTATCTCAGCATTTGATGACTATTTCTCTGTGACAAACATTAGTGATATAGTAATACTTAATGCATTTTCATAAAATAGGGAAGGGAGCAAAATTATCCTAGGTATCCCAAAACAGTTACCGGCAAATTTTGCGACATTTTAAAAATCGTCAAAGCGGTGCGTTTTGAGTTCTTTTAGTTCAGGAAAAAAAACCCAAAGGTGAGTATAAATTGTTTCTCAATATTATTACTGACCCAGACAACGCCGGGTATTTTTGCTAGTATTACATGAAATTAAAAGTGATCTAGACTGTTTTGTTGTATTTTTGAACTTGTCACAACTGACCCCAAGCACTGCCACAACCGCTCCTGGGGTGGGGTCGGTTGTGACATTTTTTCCTTTTTTGTTTAATTTGGTCCTGTGAGTTAACTATTGTACTTAGGAAGAAAATTTTAGTGTTTATAAGCAGGCAAATAAACACTTTAACATAAAAACAACTTTAAACCAGCTCACAGGCATTGCTAAGGGATCTATGGTGGAGCAAATGAAAATTGTCACAACCGTACCCAGTCTCCCCTAAGCACTAAAATGTGCTCCGTTAAAAAAAGTGTACTGAGTATCTGTTCCGAAAGAGTGCCCCTCAGGATATTTCAAATTTTAGCTTGGGCACCAAAGCTTCATTAACACATTTGAGAGCATTCTGGGATGGCATTAGTGCATACTTGTGAACTCATTGTTTTCCTTCATAAAAATCTAAATCCAATAGGTTTTCCTTATTTTCCATTCAATATAATCTTTTAATGTGATACATCTAGAAAATTTGTTGCAATGAATAGCTGTAGGTTGGTGTCGACAATGCTGGAAAAAAGTATGATTCTCATTAGTCGAAGACCGTCCATTTCCCAGTGGCAATTGAGAGCTGCCTCACAACATTGCTGTAAAGTTAATATTAAAAACTATTAGTATAATTGAAGGGGCGGGGATTGGAGGAGGGATTGGAATCAGATGGTGTTTCCTATGTACTATGCATGCGTATGTAAGATACATATTTCCTTACACATTTATTTTCTGAATTTTGCTTTGTAATTGATTCGAGTACGATTGCATGAAAATATTAAACGTGATGTTATAATTTTTTGAAAAATTACTTAAAAGTATATATTACCTCATTTATATTCACACACATATTAAGTTTCAAAATTTTCAAATTTGTAACATGTTCTATATTAAATTAATTTATTTCTAACTATAAGATTATAGTGCCAAGCAGTTTATTTAGTAAGAAATGTGTTTAGTATGTAAATATTATGTAATGTATTTCTTTTTCTTTCAATACCATGTTTTTGAAACTAAAAAAATATGTTTCAATAAATGTATTTCAGTGTATAGTTTGATAAAGCACAAATTGCTATGTTTTTTTTTTTTTTTAAATGCGAAACGTATTTTTTTCTGAACTGTATTTGTCTATATAAAACATCATTGCTGGTATTAACTATCGATCGCCCTGATTTCCGCGAGCGCCACTGCATAAGGCGCTCTGAAGAAATTTGCACGAGGGCGCCCATCAGGCTTGGCGCGGCCCTGTGAATTTCAAGCACTTATGACATTTTTCGATACATTTTCTACCCAGTTCTCTTGAACAAAATGTTGCAACAACGTCCTTCTTTTTTTAGCATTCTGTGGCAGTGACCCCAAGGTTCTTGTGTGCAAGAAATGCAAATTTGGGGAAAATAAAACAAAATAATAGCATTATTGTGCATAAAAAACAAATATAAAAGTCACAAAATGCCTTTAAAAACAAATGGTTAATTAACAATATATATTAAACAGAAATTGCTTTGGGGTCATATATGACCCCAAGGGACCCACGAGGGTTAATTTTAGGTTTTGTAGTGTTAAGACTTAAGTTCAGATTCTGCCCCCGGTGAAACATTTAAAATTGAAGTAATTTTAAATAATTTTTGTAAAATTAACTAGGAAAAAAGAGGTCTCTTATAAAGAATTTTCATAATTGAAGTTATTTAAAGGCTAAGTTTGGTAATGTTGGGGAGGCAGAACTCCTTCCAACGTTCTCCAAAATTGAAGTATAAACAACGCAAAATTTAAACTATTTTTGTTAATGAAGAGGGAATAGTTAAGGATCAGGAGTTTTGTCCTGATTTTTTTTTTCACATTGCACCTTGAGAAATGCGATTGATGACCTTTGTTGTTGTTAGGGGGGATGCTCTGACACAAAAATCAGTCAAGTTAGATGGCTCTCGAAGCAAAGTGCTATTTTCAAATTTTAGGCTATCCTTCGTGACGTTATTAGAAAAATCAAGGTTCGGGAGATATCCACAGAAAATAAAATTTTAAGCTATCCCTTGGTGATATAAGAGATGAGGGTTTCCTCCCGCCCCCGCATATAACATATCTTCACAAGCACATTTCAAAAAAATATGCCCATCTCCCCTTACCGCCCAAAATATGTTCACCACCCCTCAATATCTTCCCACCACCCAACACAGGGACTGCGCTAACAGTTTTAAGTTGTTAGCCAGCAAATTAGCCAAACTTTAAAAGTCTTAGCCAAATTTCAAGGTTTTAGTCAAAGAATTGAAATTATTTTTCTTCCGCAACACAATACATATAATTTTTCTCTCCCAGTAAAGATTTCTGAGAATTTTCGTTCGCCAACACTTTAGCCACATCAGAATTTCTTTCGCCGAATTTTCGATTTTTATCGCATTTGGCGAGGTGGCGAATGCTTAGCGCGGTCCCTGCAACAGGGTGTGGTATCGTCCCTGTTGAGAACCACTGTTCTAAATCATGTGGCTTATTTTTTGCATTGCTCAAAAACTAGCATTACATACAAATTAGTTTTATGGTGTCTATTGCAATTAATATCAAGTCATGTAGAATATGTTATAATTATTTTGTTTTTATTCTGTTTAGTTGATTCAGTGTGAATATGGAAGATTTTAAATTTGAAGATTATCGTCACCCATGGGAGACTGGAGACCACTGGGAGTTAAAACGAGAATTTATGGACAGATACAAAGATACTTATCCTGTTGATAGATTGCTGTGCTTAGCGCAAGCTTATTCCAACATTGAATTACTTCATTGCAGGTATATTTCAGTCATATTAATGATGTTTTACTGAATTTGTATGTACTGTAGCTAAGGTGCTTTTATTCACGAAAGCCCTTAATTGTGTTCCTTAAAGGTAATTAATTATCTTATTTCTATTTTCAGTAATTTTGTTTTTCAAGTAAAAAGCAGGAAAAAAACTTTTAATTTCTTTGAGTTTAAACAAGTGATACCCAATCAGAAACTTGGAATAAATGAATTAAATCTGACTTTAACTATGACTCAAACTTTTTTTTAAATTATCATTAATATTAATCATTTTTTCAATTCAGTCAAAAACCAGGGCTGCGGAGTCGGAGTCGAAGAGTCGAGTCGGACGAGTTTGACCAAAGTAGTCGAGTCCTCTGAAAACATGTCGACTCCGACTCGACCACCTCCGATTTGGATGAAATTTTATGGAGGTGAAACATATCTCTGAAACTAAACAGATACAAATTTTTCAGCGTCCAATATCAAATCCTAAGCATCTAAGATCTTAATAGGGCTTCAAATGACGGGTCTTTGCAGCATAAAAATGCCATTGTGTTATAATAAAGTCTGCATTTAACAAGAAAAGGATTAGTTTTGTACGGAGTCAAATGACAAGAGCGCACTTGTCTCATTGCTCGGAGAAAAGAACTTTTTGGGAGGTCACAGTGACACCCGAGACATTGAGATAAATGTGGTGCAATTACCCTGCGAAAGTTCTTGAGAAAATTGAACTTTTTGAGAGGTCACAATGACCTCTCATGGACCTTCCGATGGGAGACCCCAGCTTGCGAGCTTACCCCCCCCTAAAGTGAGTCCTGGCTACGACCATGAATAAAAATGACAACTTTTTAAAATGGACTTAATATTTTCTAACCTTTGTTTAGGGTTTTTCCCTCTTCATTATTTGGGAAAAATAGTGAGTAAAAAAGCAGGAGTCGGGATACGGTAGTCGGAAAGTTTTTAAAATGCCCGAGTCCGGAGTCGGATCGACTATTTTTCTCCGACTCCGCAGCCTGCAAAACTCCTCTTGAAAATTCAAAAAGTCACAAGTTCTGTCTTTTTCCTTGTCATTGCTACCTCTATCTCTTATTTTTTGATAATGTATTCAAGGTTCATCTTCATCTTTACTCAGCCATTCTTATCCTAAAAATGCAAATTTTTAGCTGGTAATCGATAGGCAGTAGACACTTATAAGTTATTTGCCACTTTTGTCATAAGAAACCACTTAATCACAACTGTGCTTTTTAAATGAAAACAATGAAGCTTAAGCTAATATGCTAAAAGATTGGTCTAAGAAAAGCCACACATGGCCACAATGGGTCCCACTACTGTACCATATGCATGTAGAAAAAAAGGAAACTTAAACACTGACCCCTTGAGTATCTTGTCGAAAGAAGCGAACGGCTTCCTGTGACGAAGCTTTACAGGACAGCAAAGACAATTCAAGGAAACTAGCAAATATAAAGCACGATGTACTTAATTGATTGTTGGACTCTATGTCATCATTAGTTTTTCTATTTATATATGCGATTTAAATTTATTTTATCGCTCAATCGCACTTTTCACCTTCATCTGGAATATTTTCAGATCCCCTGCTATTTTCGTCATCCTATTTTAGCTCAAAATCCTAAAATAAACATAATTAGATAATTAGTTCTATCAAACCTCCTTCTTTTAATGGAAGTTTTCATTATACTATTGTTTCCAAATGCCACATGATCCCAGGTGCAAAAAAATCTGGTATCTCTCCTAGGAGACACATGAAAACTTGCAGCAATGTTTTTTTTTTTTTTTTTTGTGAACAACAAGAAAAGAACACTGCTTGTGAGGCATACGTAGCTGTTGTTACAAGAGTAGTTAAAACTACGTACTCATTCATCGTACATCGTCTTAGTCAAGGCTTTATATTGGTTCAACTGTCAATTCTTGTAATAAAATCTAAAGCGCTTACTTATCAATTTAAAAAAGGAGTTATGATATGAGGACCTTAACCTCACTTATATACATAAAAAGTGAATACATGTAACTTTAATACATATAAGGATTGAATCTTTTAAATATTACATTTGAAAGTTTGTTTTAACCTAGTGGATCCGGGCTGTTTTTTGGAAATTTTTCTTTCGACCTAGGTAGCACGACAGTTGAACCACAGATTTCTTTTTCATTGAAAAGAGAAGGTATAAACTGTCGTATCAGATGTATGAAACCTGGAAAAAATCCCTGGCTCCCAATGGTTCGAGTGAAAATCTCAACCCCGTCCTCTAAAAAAAAAGACTTATGGTACAACATGTGTACCGCCCGGTTCCTAAAGGTTAAGGTCAAAATATCAAATGTTCTAAGGGTTGAAAACCAAAAGATTACAGAAAATGTATAGGAAGAAATGTGTCATTTGTCTACATTAGCCAGGTTTGGACAAGGATAAATTGGTGCCAAGCAGACAGAGAATAAAAATCTTATTAGTTTATGTATTTTTTTCAGAAAAATTCCAAAAAGTGGTATTAGTGGCAAACTTTCTGGCAACTTATTTGTTTACATCTAGTCTATCTTTTCTATGAACGCAGTAGTCTGCTCAATTCGTACTCTGTAGATTCTTTCTTCTGTAGTTTTGATTTTGCCTTTAGAGCCTCTTCTCACTTTCGCATTTCATCAAGGTGTAAAAGAGTGTTTTCAACCTTGAGTTCTGTGTATGAAAAATTCTGAATCAATTAAGGATGGAAAGACTGAAACTGACATTTGTGTTCAAATCTTCAAGCATATAAATAGTGTTATTGTCATTGTAAGTAATTAACTTCTGCTGAAAAGAAAAAAGCAGCTTTAAAGTATTAAAAACCTCAGTCACATAAGTTGACTAATTAAGTAAGTGCTGTTTTTTTTCAGAAACAGCTCAAGATGACATTAAAATTTAGAAAAAATGCATGCTCAGAAAATAACATAACTACATTCTACAAAGGGCATCTTGATGTTTTAAAATTTATTTGAACTTTTACGTTGTGAGTAATAAAAACTTTATGAAGTTGAAACAAAAATAAATTGCAATTTCATTATCAGTTTTGTCCCGTTTGAAAGCCCACTCCCTAAAGATCTTCACGAATCCTATTTATGTTTCAAAACAAAGATTTAAATTAAACTAAAGAGAAATTTTGTTTCTTTATTTGTAAAGAAACTTAATAAACAGAGAAAATGAAAGATATGATTTTTGTAAAGGATATAAAAAGATTTAGCGTACGTCTAAAAACCTATTATTTCTAATCTCTTACAGCAAAGCTAAACATTCATGATTAGCATATATGAGGGGTGTAAGCTGCAAAACTCATATTGTACTCATTTATACACTACATAGTAAAGTTCACAACAAAAACTAATTAACTGTGATACCAAAATAAAGTATAATTGTTGTTATTTTAAAATGTTAGTGCAGAATATTGGAAAACAAAGGTTGATGTCAATCCTGTGGTGCTCTGAGTTTGCTAAGCGCTCTCTGATTGGTTGGACTGGAGAATTTGAATTTTGCTCCAGACCAGCTTTTGGATAAAATGACTTTTAATTCAAAACGTTATTTTCAATATTCTTTTTTTTTTTTTGTACATTGAAATATTAGTTTTGGTTCAAAATAATATTATAACTCGATTTTCCTTTACAAGAGGAGCACAGTGATATTGCATAGCTCTATGCATTAAAAATTGAAGAATGTGAGTTTTGGCTTTACACCCTTCGTACCTTTGGAAGTGCTTAGGTTTTTTTTCCTCTCTCTAAGTCTACAGAACCCCTATATTTAATTTTTTTTTATCTGATAATTATTTGAGTACTTGCATAGTTGAATTTTATAAAAGTTTAGAGAAATATTATAAGTAGAATGAACATGAGTAATGAGTACATGATTGTTCTACTGCAGTTTATTGTTTATCAGTCACCTTCATGTTATAAATCTAAATGTTTTTTTTTGGTACTCAAAGCATTAATGTTTTGTTCATGTTCAGGGTTAGAAATAATAATTTCAATCTGGCCATCACATGATGACGCCTAGTATAAGTTTGTGGGCGTCAAAATGAACAACCTAGGTGCCATTTTTAATGATATCAAACATATATGTGTCCCAATAAGATAAAACTATTAAATAGAAATAGCGTATTTAACCCATTAATGCCTGACATTTTTTTCAACCTAAGATATTTGGACCATTGGATCCAAAGATTCCAACGGTTATGTGCTGCAATCTGTTAATAATGAATTGAATTGATACAATACCAAATTAATAATTTAACACTATTATTTTTTTGAAATGCTCATTTTTCGAAAATTCAGACACTTTTTGGACCGTCCATAAAAAGGGACGCTAGGCATTAATGGGTTAAACAGATCTATATAAAAAGGGAAAATAATTTTTGAAAGACAAAATTGCTTACATTTTCAAATTACTTTGGCAAATTTATTGTTCAAGTTATAATCATAATGATTTGGGGGGGGGGGGGGCTTCAATGTCATCTAAAACTTTAACTGTCAAATTTAGAGCCTATGGCTGAAAGTCTAAGCATCGAATGAAAATGTTTGGTCGCAAAATGCATGCGACTAACAACCTCTTATTTTTAATATTATTCATGTAATCAATTTTTGTATTAAAAACTTGATTCTTTACTAATAATTCAAAAGAATAATATCATTTCAAATGTTTATAGTTACCCATTAGAAGTGATGAAAGAAATTCAAGAACTTTCGAAGCCTTTGAAAGCTTGCAAAGTGTTTCGTGATAGAATCAGCAAGATTGCTGCACAGTCTAAATGATGATATTCCTCAAAAGAAGTACGTACAAGATTTTTAAATTTGTTATTCATAAAACCTTTTTAAAATGTGCCTTGTTGTATGATATTTATACTACTAAAAATTGCATATGAAATATGATTTTGTTTATACAATTATTTGTCCCAATAATCTATGAAAAACGTCAATAAGTAATTACCTTTTACTTCTAAAATGCTGGTTAACATTAGAGAATATTTATTGCAACAAAATTCACACACAGGACTTTAATTAAAGTAAGGTACACAGTTACAAATAAATCAGACTATTATTTAGCTCATTATTCAATCTCTTTGGACCTGTGTTAGAAAAGAATTTATCTTTTAATTGTTTTTGACGTGGGTTAAATGCTCATGATATGAGAATTTCAAGTGAATTGCTATTTATTCAGACAAAGTAAGCAGCTCAATAACATTTCCATCATCAGCATAGAAAACAGTTAAATGTCCAAACAAGAATTTAAGTGGAGAAGTACATAAAGTGTTATTGCATCAGCTCGGAACCAATTTTCTTAATCATTTATCACCAGAAACTTGTTTGGCTAATGAAGTAATTCCTAGTTATTTGAAAACAAGCCAGTTATTTGCCATGGATTTATTTGCAGTTATTTGCGGATGGAACACATAATACAGGCAACTGCTAATTGTGAAGTTTAGAAAAGCCACTAATGATCTGCCTACAGTAAATATAGATGCATTTTTTACTGAGCAAATATATTTGCATTAGATGGGTGGAGCGAGATGTTCTGAAAATTGGCTAAATTTTGTCAACCAAATAATTGGAAAAGTTCTCTCTCTTATGACAGGAGGTTTACAATAGCAAACAGAGTGCCTTTTCTACAAATTGGTACAGGTTGTAGTGCTATTACGTAAAAAATGGGCTGGCCCATCATTTAGGGGGTCAAATGCCCCCCCCCCCGACTTTGATAAAACAATGTACTTATGTGTAAGTGGGCGTGATTTTTGTTGTTTTACCAAGAAATTGCATCATGTTTGTACCCTTTGACAACCCCTCCCTGGAAAAACTTGAAATGACGGGGCTGAAAATGGGTTAAATTAATTTTAATTTAAAAAAATGTCTTGCTTTGAAGAAGTAAAATATTGAAACTACCCAAAGGATACGAATTTCTCCGGCTCAGCAAAGAGCTTAAGTATCAAACGATGTGAGAATATATTTTTTTTATGAACAAAGTGCGTTATTTTTTGAAATATACATTAAAATGCAATTACTTGGCGAAACTTCAAGGGCCTAGAGGAGGACTTAAATATAAGACTACATCAAAATAATTTTTTCTATGAGTTTTGTCTTATTGGGCTGCCACTTTTGCTCCTGCAGATTAAAAAAAATCAAATATCAAATTAAAAAAATTAAACTTAAAAAGCTATTTTTTACATATTTAGTGAAACTTCAAGGATGTTGCGGGTGATGAAAATATATTTTGATTTCCAAGCTATTTTTTCTACAAGCATTTAATACCAATACACAACTTTTCCCGTCCTAGGCGTTTTGGATTTTAAAAAAAAAGTTAAAATCAACTCACTCTAACCATACATGCATAAAATATGCAATTGCTAAATGATTTTAAACCAGTTTTTACTTTTCACTCAAAACTTGAAGTTGAACTCATGACTCAACTTTGACATTGATGATTGTGAGTACAATGTTTTTTTTCCATATAAATCCTTATCTTACCTCTTCCGTAAATACCATTCATTTCACACTCCAGGGTCCTCCGTACCTACCACAGCTTCGTGGTTTAACCGGGATAGGGCCCTGAAGAGCGCTCTGTTCTTAATTTTAAACCAGAATCTAGGCCCAGCACCCCCAGAGGTATCGTTTCACTTGGAGGACTTTGTGACCACGACATTTTTAACGTCTCCCAGCCACCATTAAGCAAGACGGTGGATCTTTGATCAGCTGGGATCAAACCCGGGTCCCTCCGGACACGAGTCCGATGCCTTACCGATCGGGCCACCCCGGCCCCTTCCGTAAATACCGTTATATCGACTCACTAACCAGTTTCATAATTCTTTTCAACAGCCGGAGAGTAAAAGGGGAACTTTTACAAAATTATTGATAAAGCTTCATTTGTTTTTGAAAAAATAACTCTTTAAATTTTCAAAAACTAGTTCAGAAGAAGTTTTGATTTAAAAGCAAGCAAAAGTCATTGAAGGATATTTTTAATATAATACAGAAAGGAAAATGTGACCCTGATCTTGCTGTCAAAAAATCAATACCTTACAGTCGTTAACTTTTGTTGACACGTGCTAATTGAGTTCTGGATCTGTGTAATTTTGAAACAGGTCTCCCAATGAAATGAAGATACTTGTTTAGTCATGTTCAAAAAAAAAATGCTTCTATATGCTCCTATGGTTCCATAAAACAAATTTTAAAAAAGGAAAAAAAAAATTGTGAAACACTAATCTGTACAATTTATTGAAAGTAACACAATCCCCCCCCCCCCGCACTAGAGAGATTCTATACCCCTAGACACCCAGACCCCTCAGCCCTCCCCAATATTTTTGATAAGACCCTTCTTCAATGATGCTGTGTAAAACAAAGATATTTTGTCATTTCTAGAAACCATACATTTGCATTCAAGTTTTCCTATCACTCTTTGGCTGCTGAAACGATTGTAGAACTTGTTGGTGAATCAGTAGAAATGTATTTGAGGTAGATACAAGCAATAGACTTGTAACAACTTTATGCTCATGATCATCAGTACTAAAAAATGTTTGAAAATTGTTAACCAATTTGTATTAGTCACTTTATTAATTAATGCTTTTTTTTCTCTCCACTACAACAGCTCAAAGGTGATGAAAAAGAACCCTTGTATTCCTTGTGCTCCAAGAGTTTTTACATCTGAATTTCTTTCTATTGATTTCAGTGTTTTTGTATTGTGCATGAAGCATCTAATTTAACATTCAATAAAAAAAGTTTTTAATGATACTTGTTTATTTTCCTTTCTACTTTTAAGGAGTTCAGTTATTAATTTTTACTATGGAACTAATTTTTGTGATAATGCAATACCCTTTACATGCTTTTTAAATTTTTATTTTTTGAATCTGCCTTTGAAGTTGAATACATTTTGTCAGTTTTTACTTCCTTTTACGTAGTAAATAAAGGAAGTATTGTAATCGCGAAAAAAATCACTCAAATTTGAGTCTAAATTTTGATTTTGTTCACCCCCGAATGAATGTACAGTAGTTTTTTCGACCTGTCAGTACGTGCATATGTACCTACCAACATATAAGCAGTCGAAAAATCCTTTTCAACCACCCCCGAGTTAATTACGACGAGTTTTCTCGTGACGTCTGTATGTATGTGGGTCGCATAACTCAAAATCTATATGTCGTAGAAGCTTCTAGCTTGGTATGTAGGCTCTGAGGATGGTCTAGTTGTGCACCTCCTCTTGTGGTTGCATTTGAATGTTCCCAATGGGGTGTTTTACCCCCTTTTTGGGGTAAATCAGTTAATTTCAATGCAGACTCAAGTGATATGAATTAGCGCGACCACTTGGCGATATGTCGCCAAGCTTTTGGTCGCCAAGTGTTTGATGCCAAGTTGGCGACAAATTTTGCAAAAAAATAATTTTTTGAATTTGGGTTCAACTTGGCGCTATTGGCGATATTTTGCAAAAAATTCACTGAATGCTATTAAAATCAGCAATATTTAGAAAATTAACCATTGTAAAACATTTTTTGCACTGTTTCGTGGCAGATTAGGGGAGTAAATATTTGAATTGTTACCTTGCTCACTCCAAGCACTTTTTTTAACACTTAAGGCAACTACTAAGAAACTTACACGTAAAAGGAAGTAGTGTGGGGTCCATACCAGATTTTTTAACTAAGAAAATTAGAAAAAATATTCAAGCTAGAGACACTGAATACCAACTCCTGAATATTTGGTTATAATGCTTTGATTGTAATATTTATCATTGTTTTTTAAAAGAAAATGTTTAGATATTTTGTGACCTTTGTGAAATGTAAATGTATTCCCAGGTAACATCCTAAATTTATCTACAATAAATATAATTATTAATTTTAAATAAATTGTGAAATAAGTCATTCAAAAAGCATCAGCAAATTAATATAGTAATAAGCTTGCAAATGTCTATTTTCAGACAAAGGGAAGGTTTATAAGGCATGTGCGGTGACCCAAGAAAGTACCCAAGCAGCTGTGTTTCCCAGTTTTTCCCACTTTATTAGTTACATTTCATACAATATGTAGTATATGTGTGATTGCTGCAGAATTAAAAATATTAATTGTAAATACTGTTGTGCTCAATATAGCATTATTTACGCAGCAAACATAAATATCATATACATACTACTGATTAATTGCTAAACCACTTTATAAATACCAAATAGCAATACGCTAAGATAACAAATGGTGTCCAAAGTAGGCAGTGTTTTAAGATACTTCTAAAATAACAATAACCTTTTTAAAAACAAATAATGTAATTATTATTTTTTTTTTTACAAATGAATTAAATTTTTCATACATACACTGCAGACTAGTTAATACCAAACAAAAAGCATGTTCCTGTCTTTCAGAGAAAAGCGATTAATATGAGTAGTTTAGACACATTCGATGGAAAACAGCGGTTCAAAAGTAAACTTTCGTTTTCTCCCCAAACCAAGTTCCGAAATGCCTGCTTAGTTTCGTCAGTTTCGCCCTGCTAGAAAAGTCGATTGTCACTGGACAGAAGGCTGGCTGACGTGGGTTGTCATGGCAAGAACCTTTAATTCCTGTTTCTGCTTGGGACAGACTCGGACGATCGTTTTATTCGAGTGGTTTGCCGTTATCCTGGCATGGGCTTTGCAGTCTGAAAGACTCATAGCAGTTTTTGGGAATCATAACTCATTTTGAGGAACAAAATATAAATGAAAAACATATTAGTGTCCTTTGTGAGAATAAAAATGAGAAACTAAAATTATTTTATTTCCCTTAAAGAGTGCCCAAGCACTGCTTGGGCACGACTTAAGGGGGGCCACAATGTAATTGATTGTAACCTGAAAATGCAGAATGCCTACTGTTCTTGCGACATAATTTAGTGTAACAAATTTTAATTACAGTGATTAATTTATTTAGTTTTTTTTTTGAACAATATTAAATACATCACACCAGGCCCGTCATTTAAGGAGAGTCAATTGCTCCCCACCTGACTTTGGGAAATCAATGTATTGGCATATAAGTAGGCGTGGTTTTTGCCACTTTTTGGTAAATTTTACACTGTGTATGCACCCTTTGCCACTCCCCCCCCCCCTCTGGAAAATTTCGAAATGACGTCCCTGCTTCACACATACAATCTAATCAGCAAAACTTTAGGGATAAGTTACAGAATAATGAATTTCCAAACTAATTACTTTTTTAATGTCATGTAGGATTTTGCTAAATAGTTTTTTCTTTTATTTCTGTTTTTTAAAAAGCGATGCAACTTTTTCTATTTAGTACATAAGTGTACAAGGCTGACCAAGTAAGTTTTTTTTTTAAATACTTTCCGGTCCAAGCCCGAGCTCAGCTCGGGGTCAAGTTTGAGCTAATGTTGCTCTGAAAATATGTTTTTTTTTTTCGTTTCAATCCTTTTTAGATATTATCTATGAACCTTTTACTTTCTTTAAAAAAATATAGATGGTACCACCAATTAGAATTAACTGCAGGAGATATAGAATCGAGGCTTGTAGGAGTTAGTGCAAGCGTGCAACAGTGCAAATCCGTGTTTTAAAATGTACCACACCAAAGCAAATTTTGCAAAATAATGTGTATTTGAAAATTAAATCTTATTTTAAATATTTGTTCAAGATTTGGGTAAGCTCTTAATTAAATTTGTGCATATTTTCATGGTCAAAAATATTTTCCTATGCGGAACTTTTTTTTCAAGTTCCAAACATGCATTTCTCGACAATTTATTACTAAATATTAATTATTGTTTCACTTAAATAGGTCTTTCATCATGAAAGAAAACATTTTGAAGTATTTAATAAAATTAAAATTACCAGCATTAACTTTTTCCAAGTATTTTTTAAAAAATCACGAAAAGCGACAAAAACCCCCCAGTCTGGAGGGAGAAGCCTCGGTCAAAAAGGCTCAGACCTGAAAGTGTTAATTACATGTCTAAGTCATGAAAAAGTCCAATCAGTTGTCTTTTTTTTTTGAAATTTATTTTTTCGCAGTGTTTTACAATTCAATCTATCCCAAAAAGTATTTGTCAGACAAAACTTTATTTACTACCAAATTTGCTTGATTACTTAAGATTTGTTGAGATAAATCATTAATCATTGGTGTAATTCTTAGTATATATAAATCTTAGCTCTGGCAAAAAATTCAAGACGAGAAAAAAATAACTAAAGAAGACCAAGAGCACTTAGATTAGGCCTAAATTGGCTCTAATAGCACCATACTTTTAATTGTTTAAGAATCAATATATATATATATTTTTTTTCATCACCCCAATGATGTTCATGCTGTGCTTACACTAACTTTGTAGAGGGAAAAAGACAGTAGTGCTCATTGACAGAATCATGGGATTTAAATTCAAAAATGACTTCTGATTTCAAATTTGTTTTTGATAAGGTTAATTAATGCTTTCCCGGATAAAATAGTCATATGAAAACAATAGTGGAACTACAAGTTTTGGTCATTTAATTTTTTGAGCCCTGCTTAATCAGGCAACGAATAGACGAATCCTTCCGCTCATATGAATAAAATTTCCTGCAACCGAATATTTCCTATGCCATAGATGCAATGTTAAAAATCAATAGATCCTATGTTAAAAATAAACCAATACCCCTCAATCAAATAATATTTCTTGAAACTGACAGTATTCTTTTAAACGGGGCCCACGGTATATTTATTTTTTGTAGCGTATTTTTGAGAAACCATCATTTTGTTATAACACCTGCTATCTTAAGGGCGATCAAATGGAAGTGAAAGTTCATTTGTTATAACCAGGGCTGCAGAGTCAGACTCATTTTGAGTTAAAGGAAGCTGTTATTTTTCTTCCAACTCTGTAGCCCTGATCTGTAACGGCTGTTTTGTTGCATTGATATTGGTAGTAAGGAGATTTTATTTTATTTAAACACAAAACATCCAGACAACATTTAAAAAAAAAAAATCAAATAACACTATTACTCAATCCAGTTCAATTCCGCTCATAAGTTAGGGAAGAAGCATAACTACAAGCAACATATCAACAGCCTGGCTATGATATCTAAAGACTGCACATTTGTCCTTGTTATGAACTCCTTGGTCTGGAATAATCAACAACCCAGCTGGAGACAGATTTCGTCACTTTGAAGCTGAGATTACAATTGGGAGTGTCCGCAAGCCATAGCACAGTTCTACTCAAAAATTGAAGTTAAAGGTAAAATATTTAGGTTTTATGCTCTGCCATATATCTATTGGAAGATTCAGAGGGAGAGCTTTTTGTTCTCTGAAATGTGTTACTTTAAAATAATAAAACGTTTATTTCCATAAAAATTTTATAATTGTTTTTTATTGAGTCTTTTATTACTTTAAGAGTGTCAATTAGTGTCCACTCCTTTTTCGCTAGTGGTTTGTTTTATTGCAATTATCATCACGGAAAGGCCTTTCTCCACGGAAGCTTCGCAGCTAGCACCCGAGCATTGGGCCAACGTCGGTCTCTTATGTTAGAACATACGTTAAAATCCACTGGCGGAAAACGGCTTAACAACAGTGAACTAACCAATTCCAAATGTTATTCCAAAGTAAATAACAACAGATAACTAATTTTTTTTAAACATTATTCCAATATAAATTTCAACGCTAAACCTACTATTTTCTAACAATGTAAAAAGGATTAGAACAACTGTATGTTTTCAATGATACAATGCATATTTGTTATACAATAACATACCCAAGTAGCACAGTTTGTTTTATAAGCATTGTACAATAGGGTGGGGCAAAAAAAAAAAAGTTTTTCAGATCAACTTCTAATAGTTGCCAAAGTTGTCTTTGGTGATAGTTAGCTTTTGTGCAAAATTTGAGAAAAATCGGTTAATATCTTCAGGGGGCGCTGTGCTCGCAAAGTTTTATCATAGCTTTTATCGGGATTTTATGATTAAAATATGAAAAACAATGCCGTTAGCTAATCTCATTGCATTTTTTTTTACTCATAAGATATATTAATGCATTCAAAGCATATGAAATAACTCACAAAAAATTATTTTATACGATATATTTCAAGCATTTAAAAAGAAACAAAAACGTGAAAAAAAAAGTGATTTTTTTTTAAAATATAAATATATCATATAAAATAATGTTTGAGTGTCATTTCATATGCTTTTAATGCATGAAAACATCTTTTGAGTAAAAAAAACGCAAAGAGACTAGCTAAAGGCATTCTTTTTGATATTTTAACCATAAAATCCATAACAAAGCTATGGTAAAACTTTGCGATCGCAGCATCCCCTGAAGATATTAACCGATTTTTCTCAAATTTTGCACAAAAGCTAACTATCACCAAAGACAACTTTTGGCAACTATTAGAAATTGATCTAAAAAACTTTATTTTTTACCCCATCCTAATGTACAATGGTTGACAATGGACTATGCCCTCTGTAAAAATTGTTTCACTGAGCAGGCTTCTCCAGACCACATTTTATCCTGTCTGGGTCTGTCCACTGAAGACTGGAGGGATTGACCAGGTCTTGTGATTGACTTTTTGAAGGTGAAATATTTGTTGGACTTGATCTAGCTCTGCTAGATCCCGGGGATTTAATAGAAGAAGAAGAAGACAATGGTTGTTAACATTGTGACAACCGCTTTAAAACGCTTATGAAACGTTTAAATGTTATTTGTGCTACCTGAGTTTGAACACAAAAATATTAAATATTGATTTGCAAGGAAACTTTTACCTTTTTTCCCCTCCTCTTTTGAATAATTATGCCTCGCTTCTTCTGCCTTTGTTTCTTCTTTTTTTTCCCAGGAAATATATTAGTTACCAGCAAGATTATTCTTTAGACAAAATATAAAATTCTACCATAAAAAATAATCCAACTAGTCTTTTTTCTTCTTTTAATCACCAGTGTAAAAAAAAATCCATGGACATGGAACAGTAGAACAACTAAAATGTAAATACAACACATGAAAACACACAGAAAATCTAAAAGTTTAAAATGAAATAATACTTACTTAAAAAAACACACAAACACACAGATTCAGTTATATCTTTAGAACAAGCAAATGAAAGGAAATGCCATTGGTTTAGTTTGAATATTATGAGAAGTACTCAACCTTTTTCTTTTTCAGCTTAATTTTTTCATACTAAGGCAACGAGTGAAACGCTGCGGGACTATGCAAATCTTAAAAACCCCCCAGTTGATGTTTTCGGTGGATCGGTATGCTGGAGTCGGTGGCAGATGCTTGTGTGTGTATCTTGCTTAAGTTCCGGGTTGGAATGATTTCATTTATTTCGTTCTGGCTATATGTCAAGGTGTAAAAAAATAAAAAAAATCTGATTTTTTTTATTTAAATCTGATTTTTTTGATTTTTTTAAAAAAATTAGAAACTTCAGTTATTAATTAATTTTTATTTGTGAACAACTTACCTGAAAGTTTTTAAAAATACAAAAACACCTTTGAAGTGAAGCTTCACCAGTAAGAAACCCAGAAAAACGTGTTAGGAGCCAATCTGAAAATAATCCTGTCTACTAGCTAGGATAAAAATCAAATGGGGCAGGAAGCTGAACCCAATCCTCATTTCATTCAGTCTCCCCCCCCCTCTTAATTTTGCTTTTGTTTTGTAAAGCTGGAATATATTCCATTTCATCCACTAATTAAGACTGCCCCCTCCCCCCCTCCAGTTGCTAATGCAAGGCATAAAAAATTCATCTTCTGTTTGGTTGTTTTTGTTTTGTCTTTTCACTGAAAGTATATCACACACATTCTATCTTGTCCCTCCCCCTCAATTCACTCTTTACAACACCTGCCCTGAACCTGCATGTATTTTTTTTATTTCACATATTAGACAACAAATAACACTATTTGTGCATACATATTATTTGGCCTACCAGCATCTGTGGAAAGGGGATGAGTAGGATTACTTTTCCATTTATTAGAAGGAAATCAAAGCTCTAAAAGAAAATGGTAAAAATAATGAAATTGGGATTGTCTGAGAGAATTTTTTAAGGATTAAAATCTAAAGTGATTTAAATCTATGATTTAAAAAAAAAAATCAATTGATTTAAATCGCGATTTAAATCACTGATTTAAATCATTGACACCCTGCTATATGTTATATTTAATTTGTACTTGTGTTACAATAAACAAAGTCGACAAGATATCTGGTATTCCTACCACCACAATACAAAAGGAGTTTTAATGTTTTATCCATCAACAAGAAAAGCTCATTAAAAGATACTATTTTAATTATATGCAACACCTGTGGCACTTGAATAATTAGAAACTTATTCTTAATTTTAAAAGAAGAGTAACATTCATTTTATAGTAAGAGTAACATTCATAACTTCATTTTTTGTTAAAACAAACACAGAATAATGAGAATGAAAATTATTCAAATCACTCACACTAAATTCTGAGCATTGGAAGAATGAAGGGCATTAATCTTATCAAAAGGAAACAAATGGGACCAAATCGTGAAAATTACAGCACAGTACATACAGCAAATACTGAAGAACAAGAGAATAAATTTAAAAAACATATATCATTCAAAAGTAGCCATGCTAAATAAAGGATTAACATGAAATTCAAAGCATTCACAATATTCTTCACTTACTTTGGGAGATTTAAAATATATGGCATAAATTGAGCAGTTTCGAGCTACATGTTTAAAGTTAAAAAACTAGCAACAAACATCCTGGAAAAGAGCTATATTGGATGCAGGGCTGCGACATCGATGTCAATGTTCAATGTTTTGGAAACATCAATGTTTTTGCTAAAACATTGATGTTTTTACCATCAATGTTTTCCCAAAACCGATGTTTTGGGTTCAATGTCAATATTTTATAATCCAGCAAAAAAAGCTTGATAAAAATATGTGATATGCAGACCTATTAAGAAGTTTTCATTCTTAATCAGAAGTTTCAGTATTACTCTCATTAGAAAGCATTTTCTAAGATTATTATCAATGTTTTGTTCTCGATGTTTCTGAAACATTTCTAATTTACTTTCACCAATTTTTTCATTTTATTTATTTCATTATTATTCTTCATGTGAATGTTTTATATTTCAACCAAAAAAAAAAAAAAAATATCAAGACATGTGCCCAAAAGTTATATCCTTAATCAGTTACACTATCAATCTCGTTAGAAGAGGTTTTTGATAGTTACCATGGATGATTTCTTTTAATGATCACTGTTTCATGTTCAATGTTTTTTTTTCTTTTAATGTCTGTTTCACACTTCAGCAAAAAGCAATAAAAATATGCAATAAAAAAGATTCATCTTTAGCAGTTGCAATACCTATCGTATTGAAATATTTTTTCTTGTTAAATTACTACCGATGATTTACTGTCAACGATTTTTAAGCATCCTTGTTTTTGAAATATTTTTTTTTCTTCTTAAATTACTACGGATGATTTGGATGATTTACTGTCAACAATTTTTAAGCATCGTTGTTTTTGATTTGCTTTAGAAATTTTTTTCAATAACGTTGTTTTACATTTCAAAAAAAAAAAAAAAAGATTCATAATAATATGCAATAAATAAAAGTTATACATTTAATCAACAGTTGCAGTATCTATCTCACTAAAAAAGTTTTCTATAATTGACATCGACTTCATACGGTTGATGTTTATCAGGAGACAAAAGATAAATCTAATTGAGTGATATAAAGAGGCGCAATGTATTGAGGAGTTACTGTATTACTGTACATTTAAATGTGTAAATAATTTTTATAAAAAAAGAAGCTCTGTTTTTTGGTCGATGTATCAATACTATCGATGTCTTAATTTCAAAACATCAATGTTTTGCCTTCGATGTCGCACCCCTAATTGGATGGTGGCAGAACATTACTCTACTTCAGGATGAAACTAAGCACTACTTCAAGTTGACTGGCATGAAACAATATGACAGGGATAGTGATCCATTAGTCACGGAGCTTTTTCTGAAGGAACGAGAACGATTTATGCACCTCAAGATAACATTTCCTTGAAACATAACTGCCCCAGTTCCCCAGGCACTTAGGATCTACCGAAAGATGGCTTCAGTTGAATCCATCCCGTGTGCGTTGAATTTCGATGCAAGCGTGAATGAAGACATTCTGGTTAGGAAGCCAACAGCCTCAAACTGTTCCTTGCTGGCCCATGGACTCAGTTCCTCCGTCAAGCGGCTCTCTGGGAACGGCCACTCAGATGATACATTTTCGAAAGAGCAGAGACTTCCTCACATTTCCAAGTTGACAAATGGCCATAGGCAAGGGGATAAAAGAAAGCATGCTGTCGCTGAGATAAAGCTTCCTTCTTACGTCAGCATCAGTTGTGCAAACAATGGTTATACCAACTACACACTACAGTTGTTTCTGTTGGAGTCAGGACACCAGTCCACACCTCCATCCGAAAGTAATCTTGAGCCCAGCATGCCTTCTGAATCAATTGATTGTACCTTGGAAACGGGACCATGCAGTGTTTATGCAAAATCAAAGCATGTCACCGTTAACAAACAGTTGCAAATCTCTCTGAAGTCGATAAAAAGTCTCAACTAGCCCAAAAGTCTTTCGACCGCTAAATGAAGACTTTTGAAAGCAATTGCAGGCCAGTGTTATGGAAGAAAAGAAATCTGTTTCTTCATTAGGAAAGAATTTCAAGCGAGATGGGAAGCCTTTCAAAAGGAATTAACCCCAAATTCTGAAAGAAAATGGTCCTTCTCCTCTCATTGATGAAATGGAACATGATAAATGTGACAGAGTCAAGTCCGAAACTGTTAGAACTGTAAAGTGCCTATAGGGTTTGATTTGTTTTAACTGCATGCAAATTTTGTATCTCTGAAAAGTATTTAAACAGTCCACTGTATATTTGAAATGAGTTCTGATTTGATTTCTGTAAGTTGTATGCTATGTTGTACTGTAAATACGTTTGTTTTCAGTCTAGAATAAATGCATCTATTTTAAAGATGGCAGTAATTTTTAGTATTACTACACCAGTAAAGGACACTGCATTGAACTCTGCTAGTTATTTGAACATTGGTTATAGGTAATTTTATGCGTCA
Source organism: Uloborus plumipes (assembly GCA_038373865.1). Classification (NCBI taxonomy): domain Eukaryota; kingdom Metazoa; phylum Arthropoda; class Arachnida; order Araneae; family Uloboridae; genus Uloborus; species Uloborus plumipes. The sequence goes on from JAXGGA010002674.1 coordinate 54,190, forward strand.
TTACTTGGTTCTTTTTATGTTCCTTCTGGCTTTAGCTATCACTAATTGTTATTTCTTCATACGATCTTTCATTTTTTGAAAAGAAGTTTTTGAATTCCTTTAGTCAAATCATGATGATATTGGACGATTATTTAGCTATTATTTGCTATGTAATATTATAAAAAAGTATTTTTCAACTATTTATGTCTTACATTCTAACTTCCCATAAATTCCCGGAAATATATAAATTCTGGGAATATTTCCTCGAGTATGAATTCCCAGGAATTTTACATCACTAGATCGAGTCAAATTGGTGTAGTATTAGAAAACTTTGAACTATTCAAATATTTAAATAGCTCAAGAACTTACTTACATTTTCGAAGTTGTCAAACTATAACTATGCATCTTGGAAACTTGACATAAAATGTGTTTTGATAGACAAAAATTGCCAGAAGTTTGTTTCAAAGGCTGAAGAACTGAAATGAGATGAAGCTGCATCTAAAAGAAATAAAAGAGATTTAGAATAGAGAAAATGAAGGGCTTATACTACCATATATCAATCTGTGGAAAGGAAATTCTAGATTCTAATTGCTCAAACTGAGCATGGAAAATTCTGAAGCTTAACTTTGAACCAACTTCACGTGCTTATTTAGCTAGATTACTAGATGAATTCTTCGTCACTTATACAAAACTCACAAGAAACTGTAGGTTTATTTTTCAAGAAAATTGAAGAGAAAACTTTACAAATTAAAAGATGCTGGTTTTGATATGCCAAGTTGTTAGTGTGCTTCCAACTCATACGCCAGTTACTTGAAGAATATGAAAATCTAGTTCAAATATTGTACAGATTAGGAGATAAAGAATTTAAACTGAGAAATGCTTCAAAGCAACTTGTTTAGGAGTACGGAAGAATTTGTTTAAAATGAAAAGACCAAGGGAAGTTCATAGCTGACCCTCATGCAATTAAATTTAAATCTCCCAATGAGAAACAGACTATGCCAAAGAAGAAGTTCAGAAACAACAGAACTCAATTGTCTTCATGCAGTGGAAGTGACCTGGATCCCTGAGGAAATAAGAACTCATTTCGACCAAATCGTGTGGGGCCAAAATTAAATTGTGTGAGAAGCCCAACTATTTTTGGAAGAAAAATATTTCAAGAAACTGTTGGGTCTAAAGACCTTTATTTTTGTTCCCAGACTCGCAGGGTTATGTGTTATTAAAATTATAAGTAGGAATTAAAAGTAAAATAAAAGTACGAACCTCCTCTCCCCAAGTTTCGTTGACTATGCTGGCGCAGCACACTTCAAACCAATCGCGGCCATCTTCCGAATCAAAACATAAGAGTTGAGTTGTATGTTTCGGCTGCTGCCTATTTTTCAAAATTCAGAGCCTATTTTTAGTGGAGGAAAATCCACGAGGCTCATATGCTAATGAGCGGAGCATTATGGTAAATACGTCTGACGTATGCTGACGCACTTGCCACAATAAATAGCGAGCACTACAGATGTCCGCTCTCTTCTCTTTTCACCTCTTCAGCCTCGAGCTTGTGCTCTCGCCTTTAGCTGCGTAGGCAGCGATGTGCGCCGGGTGGTGTTAGCCATGCTGGGCTAGAACTTTGAGTAGTGGCTTGTGAAGCCACTTCATCGTTTTTAAATTGAATGAGCTCACCAATTTTTCGATTTTAAAAGTTTCCAGTAACAGCATAAAATACTAAGTCCTGGACCATGATGTCATTGGTGGAATTGGTCAGGTGAAGATTGACAAGTGGCTTTTTCTTAGTGGCCGGGTTTCATCACGCTTAATGAACCCGGGGACGACTGCACGGACGTCTTGGAAATTTTCGAGTTGGAGTGTCACCAGCCGATTGATCGTGCCAGCCAGATAGTACCAAGCCGGGGGCTCGAGTTCGCCTGATACCCTGGATGCGTCGTCTAATGCCTGAGATCAGATTTGGTGATATTATTTATTGTACATTCTCTAAGACTCTAACCACAAAATTGTGCAGCCTTTTGTTAGAACTTTAAATTTAATTCATGTGTTTTGACAACTAATAAACTTAAATAATTTTTGGAAATATTGTCTTTTGACTTGTCTCTTCACGGACACTTTACGGCATATTTAATTTTTCGTGGCTTCAACCTAGTTTTGTCTCTTAGAGACTTTAAAACTAAATTTAAATTAAACCCAATAGGGGTAACAAAGCTTTGCACTGTGAATCTACAAAACAAACTGGATTAACTTTCAACGCCTCTTAAAATGAAAGAAAAGTCATGAAATTTTCGATAGACTCGACTGTACTTCTCAGTTTATGAAGGAGAACGTACTATTCACTACTGATACATTCCACGCCAAAAAGTACTAATTAGTGATAAAGACGGTGCATAGGAAGTTCATGGAATTGTAGATATTGACTTCACAATTCAAGACACAAGAGGTAATATCAACATTATTTTTAAAAATGTTCTTTATGCATCAAATATGAGGAGAAATTTAATTAGTGGGGCTAATGTAGACATTGCATTGCAGGTTGTAAAATTCTAAGGGGAAATATTAAATGGGCGTGCATGATAAATTTGATAAATATCTTTTTACCTTACCCCATATAAATAAATTCTACATAGTTAAAGGTTATGTTACACACTAAAAATTATGCTTTTTCAGTTGGTTTAAGTCCAGAAATTATTCATCGTAGATTCTGTCATTCTAATTAATCTTTATCAATTAAAATGTGTAAAAACAATAGCGTTAAGGGAATTTAAATCATAAATCGCTAAAACACAAATAAGGCAGTTATTTGGCTCAATTGAGTCTTCAATGTTTTGGTCTACGATGTCGGCTGCTGTGAAGGCGTGACAGCTTGATGGTTGGTGTTGTTTTTGTAGTTTTCAAGTGTATTTTCAGGAAATTCTCAAGTTATTAAGGGTTTGCCTTCAAGTTTTCTACTGTGTGCTTGTAAACACACAAAAAGACTTGATTTTGGCCTCGTGTACATGGAATTAGGAGATAACTTTTGTTAGCGAAGCAGTTATGGAAGGCCGCGCTGCTTAAGGCCATATCACACGAGAGAAAATTAAAAGCAATCGTATCTGTATCGGCAACCGTAAGCGGAAATTCCCCGACAGGAGATTGCCTATAGGGTTGCTAACGGTTGCTCATACGGTTGCTCGCGTTTCTCTTGGGAGAAGGCTCTATTTTCTGATCTTTATCCTTCTGCGTGCGTCAGAACGTTCATCGTTTTTCAACGAGATAGCCAGATATTTGCACCGCGTGATCGAAGCTCGTTTTCGGCATTTATGGATGAATTAAAAAAAAAAAAAGACACAATGCAGCTATTGCAGCTTTAATTGTTGGTGCCATTATTAAACGGAGGAAGAGAAGAAACATTGGTAAAGGTCATGGCTACCAGGGCCGTAACCAGACTATTGTTTCGGGGAGGGTTTTACCGACACATTTCTCGTGAAATCTATGTGATAAATAAAACAATAATATATCTTTCCAACAAAGGAAAAAAAATGATGTGTACAAAGCATCTTCGCCCCAGTTAAAAAAGTGCATTGTTGTGTATGAAATTATATTTGCAAAAACTACAATAAAGATAAATATTGCTGATAAATCAACTAATTTGTACTCTCATTCAATAATGATAATTTCATTTTCAAATTAAATTGAAAAGTAAATAGGCAAATTAAAAATGAAATAGTAATATTATTTTTCAGCAGAAAAAGGGCATTAAAAAGAATTTTGTGGAATAGTTTTGAAAAATTTCGGAGGGGGTTTCAACCCTAAAAACCCACCCCTTAAATACGGCCCTGATGGCTACTCAGAGAAATTCAACTTGGATGCTATGAACTTGGATGCTTGGATAAATATGATTGTCATTTTTCTCGCTATTTCCTCATACGAAAATCTTTTTAACGTTCGCAATTTGTACGCTGGCGAGTGTACGTTCCACAAATGGTCTTTCATTCACACTTCGTTGATTAAAAATTCGGTAATTTCCGAGCTCCACTCGACATCAACACTCACAGCCATGATCGCCAACTTCACGAATGTTTCACGCCACTTCGTAGCGAAGGGGCTGTTGACGTCACAAAATTCCAGCTGCCTGATTGGTTCTTCCGTAAGTTGCCTAAAATTAGAAGCAATTTTTTTCGCAGGGCAGAGAAAAATTGCCTCTATTAGGAGCAACTGTCATTTCCTTTTCATACACGGGTTTTGGAGCAATCGTTGGTGGAAACAGGTGGAAAAACAGGTTCCAGATAGAGTTGACGATTGCTTTTGCGGTTACGCTCGCCTGTAATTTCTATCGTGTAACATGGCCTTTAGTTGCGGGTGTAGGAAGTTTTGCTTGTGGTTGTTGCTGTGGCCGGGGAGACTCGTTTTCGGCTCTTCAGTTGTGGTCCTGCGGCGGATTTTCGTGTCTGTCTCCGTCCATTCAACTGGCCGTGGTGGGAATGGCGCTCTCGGAGTAGGGTTAAGCAGGGGCCGCCGCTACTAGTGATGGGGCCCGGTACCAATTTTAATGCCGGGCCCCCCATGCACCCCCCCCCCTCAATTGCATATTTTTATGCCGTTTCAGCACATTGGCAATTGTAAAAAAAAAAAGAAAGAAACATTTTTTTTTTCGGAAAAACTTTTTTATTTTTAGTTACAAAAGTGTGCATCTGATTTATTTTTCATGTTTTTTGTATCGCCAGATGATTTTAAAAAGCGGTGCAATTTTCTTTGCGCAAGCATGTTTCATTCATTAGTGTTTGTACTTGCAATTGTTTCATATTGAGAATCGGCAATGGAAAGCGAGATTTTTTTTTTTTTTTTGAAAAACACCTTTTTTTGATGAAATTATTGACACTAAAACTGAAAAAACGTGTTCACAACCTTACGGCCCCCCCCAAAGCTCCGGGCCCCGGTACTAGAGGCCCAGTATCCCCTTCCCCCAAACAGCGGCCCTGGGGTTAAGTGTGTATCCGGTGGTTAGCACCTGGCCTAGACGGGCTTTCTGACTGAGTCGGTTGGCTGGTTTTCTGGTTAGTTACTTTGCATTAGGTAAGCCCCTCCTTTTATTATATTTTCTGGTTAGTTTTTGTTGTCGGTCATAACAATGGAGTTTCAACTCTATTCCGTTCCGGAAATTTCAATGTCAAAGATACACCTATCTCTGGTCGGCTATTCACTGAAAAAGTCAATGAAGTTTTTCAACTGGTTTAGCGGAACCAACGCGTAAGCTCTTAAAAGATGGAGGAGACACTTAACATCAACCACATAACAGTTTGGGATCCTCTGAAGAGAACTGGTTGCTCAAAGAAGCTCCATGTCTGGGTGACACAAGAATTACCGAAAAAAAAATTCGACAGAGCTATCCTCACTAAAACGCTTCTAAGGAGATCCGAAATCGATTCTTTTTGAAGCAAATTATTACAGGAGATGAAAAATGGATTAGATACGAGACAATGACATGCATGCGATCTCGGTCTGTGAGCCACCACAAACGACTTCAAATCCAGGATTGATGGTAAAAAGGTGTTTCGTAGAAATGGAAGGGCATTGCTCATAATGAACTGATACAACCTGATGCAACAGTAAATTCTGTCCTCTATTGTGCATAACTCAACTATTTCAATGAAGCAATCAAGAAAATGCGATCAGAATTGGCCAACAGAAAAGGAGTTGTGTCCCACCGTGATAATGCTAAGCCACACTCATCTTTGATGACTTAGAATAAATCGAAGAAACTTAGTTATGAACTTTTAGTGCATCTAACGTATAGGTCAGACCTTGCTAATTTTGATTATCATTAGTTTAAGTCTCTGAAAAATTCTTTTGATGGCAAAAAATTGGCTAACTGAACAGTCACTGAAAATCACTTGGCTAAGTTTTCGCCGATAAACCTCAGAAGTTTTACACCAATAAAATTATGCAGCTACCGAGAGAATAGCCAAAGGTCATAAATAATAATGAGCATATGCATTTAGATTAAAATTAATTTTCAAATAAAAAAATTCTTACTCAAAAACTTACGAAAAAAGCGCGGAGACTTTTTAAATGACCCAATATATACAAGGTTCCTACTGAGAGACATCGCTGTAGATGTCCCCCTGCGAGATTTAGTAGAAGAAATTGAAGAATCGAACACTATCAAAACAGCTGAAGCAAGACGATTCATGACAAAAGGTAGCCAGGGGAAAGTGCCGACAGAAACCATACTTGTCACTATATTCGGGAAGAACATTCCCAGAGACATTGAGTGTTGGCTCTCAAGACAGAAAGTCGCTACCTTCTGTGATAGACCAAGACAATGCAGAAAATGCAGAGCATTCAATCACGCTATGAAAAATTGCAAGGAGGAATTCAAATGCATAAATGAGCCAATATTTTGAAAAGTGCCAAATTGAAGTTGGAGTTTTCTGATTAAAAAATGTTTTTTGAGAAAAAAATTAATATTGGATTCTAAGTCTAAATTGGGTCTAAATGCAAGAAAATAAAAGGGGGAGGTCAAGGAAGGTATTTTCCCCTCCTTAGATTACTTACTTTTAAGCTGTTACAGATCTGATGTTAATATGAGCTACATATTTGAGTTTATGGTTTCAGTCTTCGTTAACATATCTAAAAATGATATCATTTCCTTGCATTTTTAATATAGAATTAAGATAATTATATTAAAATACATATATTTACTTCAACTTTTTCAACACACAACCCTGCTGCTTGCTTTTCTTTAATTAGTTGCAGGAAATTTAATTTCTTGATCAGAAATTTAAATTTAGCATGCTAGTTATTATCTAGTTATTTAGCGAAGTTATGAGAAATTGAAGCACCAAAAAAATAAATAAATAAAATAATAATAATTAATTAACTTAATTTCTGCAGTGTCAATTTTTCTTATTTTACTAATTTCTATTGTTAGGACATACAAACCACTAAAACTCATTGCTTTTCATTTTTTAAGAACAAAAATATTCAATATATATGGCTAAAACCTATGATTTTTGCTTCTTATAATTCTGAAACGTGTGAGTTAGTTCGGTAACATATTCGCTGTTTTTCAATGTTACCGCTCTGACAAACTGACAAAGTTTTTTTTTATTTCCGAGTCGATCGATTAAACCAAAATCAAACACGTGGTTTTTTCACTTGTAATAAAGCACCATACTTATATATAAAATAATTTTTTAAATAATAAAAACTGCACATTTTAGAGCGTGTTACTGATCTGATGACTTAAATCACACACATTTTATAAAAACACTTTAAAAAATCTTATCTGCAATTTTAGATGCAGAAATGCAAATTTTTAATTACGATTCGATAAAACATCCCACCAAGCAGGGTTGTTTGATTTCGTCCAGGGTGGAAAAAAACCGCATTTTGACCCCTTTAAAGAAAATGACAGTTCTTGATTAAAAAATCCAAAGTTTAAAAGTAACGTTTTAAAATATTAAAATAAATATTTTTTTTCAATGAGGTAATAGTTTTATTATCAAAATTAGCACACATAATAATGTATACAAACAAATATTTTATAAACAACAGATACTATAAAAATATAGTATCTGTAAAAAATAAATGAATGTTAACAATAAGATTTAATGCTTATGAAAGCACACATTAGCAGTAAATAATTTTAAGATGTTTATTTGCTGTGAAAGAGTTTCATTGCCAATAATAAAAGTATATAGAACATAAAATTTTAAAAGATTTGAGAAGGAAAATTTTGCCATGAAATGAAATATGTTCCTATAATAACATTAATATATCCATAAAATAATGCTGTGTACATAAATATTTTACAATGGGGCAACATTCATTAAATCCTCAAAAAATATAACATAAAATGACCAAATGAATCAAAATTAAACCAATATTTCTTGTAGCATCTAATGTATTTTCAAATACAAATGATATACATTTATATGTGTATTTAATTCAAACAAAATTTAACTATAGAATTTATGAGAAAATATCATATAAAGTTTACTTTTTAAGGGATTGTATTGTGTTAATAAATATCTAAGGTCATAGAATACTCTTTAATTTCTTTTTAAAAATATATATTAAAGAAAAACTTTTTTTTTTCTATTTGTCTACTCTACAATAATGTAATTACACTCAATAGTTTTTTCACTATGTTAAATTTTATTTCTTTCAAATAAAATTAGTTAAAAATCAATGGGTTAATTGCCTTTTTTTATTTTTATTCTTGTATGATTCTTCCATTTGTATGATTCCATTTCTTCCGGCGTCCCGGACTTTTTACAAAAAAGTGGACGAAATGACAACCCTGCTACCAGGTACTCAGTATCATGTGGTATAGGTGCAGGAAATGATTTCGGCCTAAACATAGATCGGAAGTTATTGTTACCGCTCTGACGGATTAACTTGGGACACGCTTTTTTCGCATCAGCAAGAAAATCAGAAATCGAAGTTAGAAAGTGCTCATGACCTGTTTGCATGCTAAACTTTGCTACTGGGGACACATTACCGATCTGATTTTTGATGTATAAAAACAATATTTTCTGAAGAAAAAATTTTATTAGATGCTTGTCTTCTTTCTAGGCAAAATTATTTTTTTAACTAGTTATTGAAATACTAGTGAAAATTCACTTGGGACTCAATTGGCACTTTTCTAAATATTAGCTCAAATTGCACAACACACCAAAAAGAAGTTTGCTCAAACCCTTCACGCTGTGCGAACTGTGGTGGGGAACACCCCGCCAACTACAATAGATGTCCATCCAGAATTAAGGAAGAAGAAATGCTAAAATTTAAGATGCATGAACAACTAACTTACGCTGAGGCAAGGAGGTGGTTCAATGATAAAGACTCCAACAGCTATGCCTCAATCACCAAATTGGCAGCCCCAAACTCAATCACCAGAGAGGAACTAAATTTAGCTATTCAGCAAGTTGTCACCATATGGGAAAAGAAGATTTCAGAAGCACATCAGAACACGTTAGAGATGATGTAGAAAATGTTCGAGAGCTCTCTCGCACAAAAGTTTACTAGAGAGTATATCTAATACAATACGTAGTTCAATGGAAGATTTCGGAAAGAGATTTGATGACAACGTCGGGGTGGGTATACATCCCCCCCCCCCCGCCAACCCAAAAAAAAGCTAAGTCCTATAGGACTGATCCAGGAAAGCCTCCCCGAGTTGATGGACTCTGATCAAAACGAGCACAGCAAATGCAATGGTGGTGACCAGGGGCTGACTTCATTTCATTTCACACTCCAGGGTCCCCCGTACCTACCACAGCTTCGTGGTTTAACCGGGATAGGGACCTGAAGAGCGCTCTGTTCTTAATTTTGAACCAGAACCTAGGGTCGAGCAAACCGTAGGGCCCAGCGACCCCAGAGGTATCGTTTCACTTGGACGACTTTGTGACCACGACATTTTTAATGCCTCCCAACCACCATTAATCAAGACGGTGGATTTTTGATCGGCTGGGATCGAACCCGAGTCCCTCCGGACACGAGTCCGACGCCATACCGATCGGGCCACCACGGGCTGACTGCAGGTTAGCCTACTAGAAGGCCACGCCCTTGTGGACGTTTTTTTTTTCGGTTCCTGTCCTTTCCCCTTTCGTTGATGAACTTTTACCGTGTTCAATGGAATGCAAAAGGCATTTTAAACAAAGGCACCTCTGGCTTGCCAGCGATTTTTTCAAGAACGTTGCAGTGCTGGCGATACAAGAATCTTTTTTAAAAAATGACAAAACTTTCTCTATGCCTAACAAAATATTTTGCTCTGCGATAGGCAGCATCACCCGGGTGGTGGTCTTTTGTTTGCTATCAACAAATCTTATCCCGACAAAAGTATTGACACTATTTTACCCGTCTCCGAAGCCGAAATCATGGGTATCAAAGCTCACATCCACAACAAAAAAGTATTACGCATTTTCAGTGTCTACTTCCCCAAAGGGAAATGGAACAACAATTGGCTGACTGGCCTCCAGAACTACTTAATTCTCCCTTCATCATCCTTGGCGACTTCAATATTCATCATTTGGCTCTTGGGAGCAACTATAACTCTACCGACGCCAACAAAATCTTGGACTGGATACTAAACAATATCTGTATCCTGAACATCAGCACTCCCACTCATAGATCTTTTGGGAACCCGGCATCTCTCCTAGATTTGTCCCTCTGCTCCCCTGACCTTTTCTCCAACAGTAATTACCTTGTGCATCCCGATCTGTTTGACAGCGATCACCACCCTATACAAATCACTTTCAATTTCAAAATCTCCCAAGTTCAAAATCCCCTTACCACCACTTGCTGGACTACCTTCCAGGTATTAAAGCGAAACTTCAATCTACCTCACCTCATACCAATTTTCAAAGCACTCTTTCTGAGTCCATACAGAGGGGCAGAAGGACAATACGCAAGAAACCCACAGGGGACCACCCCCTTTGGTGGAACTGAGAGTGTAGATATTTACTAGGCCAAAAAAGGAAAGCACTCAGAATTGCTAAAACTCTTTCCCGAGACAATTGGATTACCTACAAAAGAATCGCAGCTAAACTTAAACAAACCTGCTTAAACTATAAAAGAAAATTCTGGAACAAAACCTGCAATGAATCCTATAAGAATAACAACATCTTTAAAATCTTAAAGTCTCTTTAGAACAGATCCTCTGAAAGCATCAATTCTCATTTTATCATCAAAATTGGCAACAGTGAGTTTACCTCCCCTATGGCCCACGCCAATGCTTTTGTGCTCTTCCTCCACAAACCCCCATTAAAAAAGGGTATCCCCCTCGACTTCAGCATCGCCGCAAGCGACGCCATGAACAATCCATTCACCTATGACGAACTACAAGCAGCCCTTCATAAAGCCCGGAACACCTCTCCAGGACCAGACAGCATAGCTTCCAAAGCTCTGAAAATGTTAAACAAAGACCAGCTAAGTCATTTCCTCATCAAAATCAACAAGAGATGGAGCACAGGGTTCGTTCCTGACAGTTGGAAAAAATTCAGTATCTTTCCTTTAATCAAAAAAGGAAAGGCACAAAACGACATGGCCTCGTATCGACCAATAGCATTAACTCACCACATTAGCATTAGCTCACCAGGATGCTGGGAAAAATTCTCAACTTCTCCAACTTTCCAAGGAATCACTGCGGCTTCTTTCCGTTCCAAGGATGCGACGTCGTCCAAACCCAAATACATCACAACATTTGCGAAGCCAGAGCCAGGAAAGAGTTCTGTGTTGGTGTCTCTCTAGACCTGCAATCCACATGGCATACGCTCTAGTATGGATCGACGGACTTATGGCCAAAGTCTTGGCAATGGGCACAGGTGGAAATGCTGCCCTGTGGATCTACAATTTTTTGACAGACCGGAATTACAATGTTAAATGGAGGAACACTATATCTTGCGAAAGAAAACCCAGTTGAGAGGGGTTCCTCAGGGAGCTGTACTTAGTTTATTACTGTTCCAAATTTACATACACGACATCAGTAAAAGTATCCCCAGCTATATCAAGTACTCTACCTTTGCAGATAACATTTTCTTGTATTGTTCTGGACCGAATTTAGATACAATGATGTCCCGCCTTCAGAATGCACTCACACAGATTCAGAGATGGTGCATCACCTGCCACATGAAGATTGTCCCACACAAATGCGCTGCGATTAACTTCTCTAACAAAGGGACCCAGCTCAATTGCAACTTGACTATAGATAATACAGACATCCCATGGACCGACAACCTTAGAATCCAGGGCCTCCACTTCCCCAAGAATCTTACATTCCATCATTATTACAAATACATTGTAAGGAAAACCCTAAAATACATCAACGTATTCAAATTTATTTCTTCAAGAAAATGAGGCGACAGGACAGCCCACCTCTTGGAAATTGGAAAAATGTGCATTAGAAGCAGACTTGATTTTGGATGCCATGTCTTTCTCGCCTCCTCCCGATCTAGCGAGAAGATCCTTGATACAGTTTTCCAGTTATCTAAGAGTTGCCACGGGCCTTCCGGCGTTTACACCCATACCAATTTTACTCATGGAAGAAGGAGAAATTCCACTACAAATGATACATAACATGCTCGCTAAGATTTTCTATATCAGACACATCAGTCTCAAACACCACTCACCCATAATGAAAATGCTATCATCCTTTGACATGGAAAAACACCCTACAAGAACCCACCAATGGCCCCTCGCAAAGTCCTGTAAGAAGGTCCTTTCCAAGTTCAACGTATATCCAAGCCAACTGATCCCGCTTCACACTCCCACAAAACCCTGCAGTAATTATAAAATTTTCATCTATGATTGTCATTCCAAAACAAGGATTTGGCCCCTCGGACTATCAACCATACTTTTCTGATGACCAAGAATGATTTATGGAAACACTGTCAAATCATTGCAACTGACGCTTCCAAGACTGAAAAGTCTGTGACAATTGGCATCACTAACTGCAATGCAGGTGAAGAAATCTACGGGAGAGTCCCATCAGTCAACCCTATCTTCTCGGCCAAAGGCCCGGCCATCTGGTTGGCCATTATCAGACTACGTAAGAAGAGGACAAGAAACGTCATCCTGACAGATAGCAAGTCGGTGCTCTCCTCTCTATTGGATCCCAACCACAAGTCTCCTAGAATCTCGCTCATGATACTCAAAGTTCTCACGGACTTAGACTGCCCAAACACTGAGATCAGGCTAGTTTGGTCCCCCGCCCACGTCAGGATTCGTGAAAATGAGAAAGCCGACGAGCTTGCTAATCTGGGCCACTCGAAGAACCTCATCATGCACTGGGTATCGAGTAACGACATCATCAACCTAGTGAAAAAGAACACCTGGGAAGAGAACCTAACAAATTGGAACAATTCCAAATGCGCCTCAAAATTCTCGCACTTACTATCCATTACAAAAAATAATCGGTTTATCACAAACAACAGGCATTGGGATGTGATATTGTCCCGTTTCCGGACAAAAACTCTTCTGAACGATAATCTTTTTAAAATTAATAGAGGCACCTCCCTTCTGCTTCCCAGATTCGGCTGATCATCTCCTGCTGTCTTGCTTGAGGTCCAGGGAGTTGCTTAGGAATGCGTATGGATGCTCACCTCTGTCCTTCGGGGCTCTTTGGTGGTTGGAGGGTACGTCTCGGCATTCTGTCCATTTGGTTTGTCAGTCCCTTGCGCATTGTGGTTGGTTTTAGGGTGAATCTGTCTTTGTGGATGTATCAGTCTTGGTTGTAACCTGATTCTCAATCCCGTTGTAGGGACGATTGGAGGCAAAGTCAAAGTAGTGCAGCAAAGGCCTCAATAACCCAAGAAAGAAAGAAAGGCAGTTGCCGGAAAAGGGTAGAAGTCGCCAAGTAATGCCTCGCTAAAAAATATGCCCAAAAAAATTAAAAACCATTATCGCTGACATCCGTGGTAGTTTATTGTATTGCCCTTTTGACGAGTCCAGTCTTCATAGTGACTTAATCATCTTTACTTAAGCCTCATAGATACTTAAACTAATTGATTATAGGAAGGAAAAAAAAAAAACCCTCAGTCAAAAGATAGTAAAGCTGCCAATACAATTCTTGTGGGTGAAAGGCTGAAATTTCAGCCATCCAACATCACTGGCTTCATTTTCAAGGAACGGTTTATTTACGCATGGGTTTTAAAAAATTCATCAATAATCAATCATTGTGTTTTAAAATTCGGCAATGCTGAATTTTTGCGTTTTGTAAGCCTCTCAATAATATTTAGTGATCAAAGTAAGAATATTTAATAGGTTGAAACTTCTCTATTGGCAAAAATTTGCACTTTTATTTTTTGTGTGGATTTTGAGAAATTTCAGAAAGAGGATTTAGAACATCTTCTTTCAACATAACAAAAGAGCTTAAAAAACGGCATTTGTAAAATTACAATTACAAAATATTTCCTGGGGAGAACAGTTTAAATCCTCTTTTCTGAGTAAATCATCATGCAATAAAAAATAATTCTTTCTATCTTAAATGAAAGATTTCATTTATTACTTGCGATTTGGTTCATTTTCTCAGTAGTTTGATGCAGAAATGATGCCGATCCTCTTAAACCAGATGCTTAAATCAGTCTTGTTCTTTCTCTCTCTGCTCAATGCGTAAAACAGTAAAGAGCAGCCAAACACATATAAATTCTAAGATTTTAGGCTTGTGAGGGCTTTGCATTCGTTTAAACCTTTTATTCTTTTTTTTTTTTTTAATCCTTAAAACTAAAAGGTTGTTTAAGGGTTGGGGGGAGAGGGTGTGTGATAGATTTATCTGAGTTAAGGGCCTGTTTGGTAGAATCGCCTGGGCCGTTTTAAAGGTCCAGCCTGGCCCTTTACGCATACATATCTTTATCTAATGAGAAGAGAAATTAGCTATCATTTTTTAAAAATGCAATAGCATCCAAAAATTTGCAGAATTGCGACAAAATTTAGGAAATTTGAATTTTTTCGGGGGCATAACAGTGACTTCCAATTGGGGCGACCTTGCTTTGAATGTACATGTCAACAAATTGTGGTAAAATAATAAGAAACTATGTAGAGTCAACCCTGAATTCCGAATTTTTATCAAGTAAAAAAATTCAGAATTCCGGAATAGCACTGGAATAGTTTCACATCTGATCCTTCTTCACTTTAAATGAAATGACCCTTATTCAGACAATATACATATAAAAAACGTATATTATTATAGGTATATATATATATATATATTTTTTTTTTTAATTATGTTTGATGCTGAGTTTACTAGGCACAATGTTGAGACAATGTATGAAAAAGGTGTTTCTCTTTTGTACTTTTACAAAGGGCTTTTGTTTATGAATTTTTTCCCCCAACAGAAAATATACGAAGAGATGCATGCAAACTTTTTTTTTTTAAATATTTTTATTTTTTTAATTTAATAGCATAGCATGAACTTTTTAAATTTCAGATGACAGCACTTAAAAACAACACAAGCATGAAAAATATCAAGAATGGAAAAAATACCTGACACAATTGAAAAGCATCGGATGAGTTCAGGAATGTATTCCCCCAAAGAACGTACCTGGGTCTCCGACGGCATTCGAGTCGAAATTGTAGCCCTGTCCACTAGTTGGCATTAGTGTTACCTTTGTTCCGATGCCGCAGAGCCAGCAGCCAATCACGGCGCGCGTCACAGCAAGGGCGATGCCTCATCACACATGACTCACCTCTGCTCATTCCCCTCCCATCCCGGCGTCCCGCTTTTGAATCGGGAGCAGACTGAATCGATAGAGCTCTGCTCTTTGGTTATTTTTCTCAAAAATATCCTTTGGATTTCTCTTCGTCTTCCTGTATTCAGGAGGCTTGAGGCGTGAGATAAACTTCGGAAGTGACTACTGTTTAGCTTTTGTGGTATTTCGGAGTGCTTCTTTATCCGAGAAGAAGATAGAAGATATCGTTAGCATCCATGTTGACAAGAACTGGGCTCGCCCGGTCACAGTCAGCTGGCGTCGCTTGCAATGTAGCGTTGTCTGGGTTATATGGAATGCTCCCGTGAAATGAACTTCGACAAGATTCTGAAATAGTTCATCGACTATATTTGCTTGGATTCTGATGCCTTCTAAAGATCACGGATTACTCGATGTTTGGATGCTATTTATTTAAGCGATGAACAAAGCGCGCATTTGTGTACGTACACTGAAAGATAAAATTTCTTGGTGGCCGAGTGTCATATGAAGATAGTCTTGTTTTCTTCCGAGTCTGCTGAAGCCTTGATGCTGAAGTGGTTTCTTGTGTCGACCTAATCGAACAGATTAACGATGTTTTTGTGCTTTTGAATGCATTTTCTGATTTCTGAAATGTATAGTGGGCCATGCGAAAATCCTGACGTCAGAAACTGCAACTCGGCAGTTGAAAGATTGGCATGGCCTCCGGCGTGTCTATGTTTTGAAGTCTGAATATCGATCGGATCTCGGGCTTCTGCTTGTAACTGAGGTATCGAAACCCTAAAACGAAATCAGGATACTTTCTTTTCATGCAACTGGTGTATTTTTCAAACATAAAATAGATTAAGCTTAAATGTTGCAATGTGAAATGTTTTGTTGTTGGACGATTGCGAGTTTTGCGTCGCAGTTGGTTGGTGCGTGATATTGGTGCAAGATTTAAACGGGAAATATAGGACGGCCCCCCATGAACAAGCCGGACATCCCTGTTACTGGAGGCCAGCTGATCGACTGGGCCAAGGAACAACAGCAGCTGCTCTACAACACACGAGGGGAACGTAAGTAAATGCTTATCACTGTTTTTGTTTACTTGCTGTCAGAATGGACACTATTCTACTCTCAATACTTTAATTTACTTTCGATTTAGTTGAAGCAAATATTTCTATTTAGTAATTTTGGATGTTTTCATTTATTTTTCGATTTTTATTTATTTATTTTTTTTGTGGTACTTGTTTGAATGCTGATGGATGTTATTAGAATGTGTATAGTGCATCTTTAGTAGGCACTGTTAGACATGTGTCTTTGGTACGTATCATTTCGGTACTTTAACTTCTTTGAAAACTTTTATTTTTATATTTTTTCACAATTAATTTTTATTATTATAGACCTAAGACTGCAGCTTTAATTTAGTCCTGTACCTGTAACCCAATGTGTAAAGTGGCTTTAAAATGTACACTTCTATTAATTTACATTTCCATTCATTAATTGACAAGATGCATCATATTAATTGTTTTATTTTGGTTAAAATCTTTAACCTGTATTTTTATAATACACAGAAATTAGTACATCATTATTGTTCGCACTTGGTTACATAATTTCAATTATGGCAGCTATTTATTTCTTGTATCATTATCTTATATCATTCCTCTAGAAAATAAATTTGTTTGCATGCAATATTTCATTCATATTTGAAAGTAGTCCTTTTAAAGAATAAGCAGTAACACTGTTAATGTCTAACTATTGAGCCTATAAATGAAAAACTTCATTGAATGATTGCATTTTGAACTTGAATGAATGTGCATGGTCAGATGTATACCAGTTGTTTGCTTTGTGCTGCAAGATAGTTTATTATAAACTTATGCATTCTTTTGAATTTTCACTTTAAGTTAAATGTAGTGATGACACAAAACAGGGTTTATCCAAATACCGAAGCTTCGGCTCAAAAGGCTGATGGATTGAGTTTTACTATTTAGTACATTATTAAATGTTTATTACTGGGGTGGCCAAAGTGTGGCACGTGGGCCACACATAGCCTGCTGAGAGTCATCTTGTGGTTCACTCTCGCTGAGGTTGTTAAATGAAGTTTGAAAATGATGAAACTACTAAGAATCTAACATTGCAGCATTTTGCTAAGCTAATAAAATGTTTAACTTTGCAAGAAACATAAGGAAAAATTTGTTCACTTTCTTACTTCGTACATCACACAGGAGGTGGTGGCAAAATATGTTTCCTTGAAGTCAGAATTGAACTTTGGTTTTGAAAACCAATTTTAGGATTTTCAAAACTACCGTGTGCTGTTTGGCAAAAACAACTTCATAGAACAGCTGATCCTCGCTTATTTTTACATTGTGTACATGAAGTTGACTGCCAGCACAACAATTTCTAGATCGACTGCATTTGTTTTGGTACATTAACCAGTGTTTCCAAGTCTCAGTCTCAGTGTTAGATATAAGAATTTAAATTTGAGCGTCATGATGGTGTCTAGTATGTTTTTCAGCATCAAAAGGAGCAACCTAATTGCCGTTTTTAATATATCGCCTAAAATGTATTCATGTATTCCATATTTGTAAAATTAAACATACTGCGGATATGCGCTGCTGCAAGCTACTCACTACTGATAGCATATTTTGTAACTGTAATATAAAAATGAGATTTCTAACAGGCAAAGTTAGTTTCATTTGAAAAATACTTTAAAAATTTATGCTAATTAATATTAAAAAGAGCCAGGAAAGAAAAGATTCACTGGGATCCAAAATTTTTGGCATCAAGTTTGGCACCTAGGATAGAAAATCCATGCATCTTTCATGTCAAAATTTCTGAAAAGGTTCTTTGCATTAATTGGGATACAGAGTTTCTTTTGGTCAGGTTTCTTTTGAGAGTTTTATGAGCTGTAACCAGGGCCACCGCTACCAGCGACGGGGCCACCCATGCACTCCGTGCCTCCAATTGCATATTTTTATGCCGTCGTTTCAGCACATTTGCAATTGTAAAAAAAATATTTTTCGGAATTTTTTTTTTGTTTTGTTACAAAAATGCATCTGATTTTATTTTCACGTTATTTGTATCGCCAGATGATTTTAATATTTTTTTAACACAAAACGACAAGTTTGAAAACAGAAAAACACAATTTTTGGTGTTTGGTCTGACAAACTTCAAAATTAATAGTTTGAAATTGCATTCACATGTAATATTATGTTGTTTAGTTGCTTATAACTGAATTTTTAAATTTCGATGTAAATTTAAAAACTGTAATTCAAAGTTTTCATAAAAAAATGTTTTTAAATCAGGGTGTCAATGATTTAAATCAAATGATTTAAATCAGTGATTTAAATCGCGATTTAAATCAATTGATTTTTTTAAAAAAATCATTGATTTAAATCACTTTTTATTTTAATCCTTAAAAAATTCTCTTGGACAATCCCAATTTCATTATTTTTACCATTTTCTTTTAGAGCTTTGATTTCCATCTAATAAATGGAAAAGTAATCCTACTCATCCCCCCTCCAGATGCTGGAAGGTTGCAGACCAAATAATATGTATGCACAAATAGTGCCATTTGTTGCCTAATATGTGAAATAAAGAAAATACATGATGGTGCAGGGCAGGTGTTGCAAATAGTGAATTGAGGGGGAGGGACATGATAGAATGTGTGTGATATACTTTCAGTGAAAAGAAAAAAGAAAAACAGCCAAACAGGAGATGAATTTTCTATGCCTTGCATTAGCAAATGGGGGGGGGGGGGGGGGGCAGTCTTAATTAGTGGATGAAATGGAATATATTCCAGCTTTACAAAACAAAAGCAAAATAAAGAGGGGTGGGGGTGAATGAAGTGAGGATTGGGTTGAGCTTCCTGCCCCATTTGATTTTTATCCTATAGTAGACAGGATTATTTTCAGATTGGCTCCTAACACTTTTTTCTAAGTTTCTTACTGGTGAACCTCTACTTCAAAGTTGTTTTTGTATTTTTAAAAACTTAATGGTAAGTTGTTCATAAATAAAAATTAATTAATAACTGAAGTTTCTAATTTTTTTTTAAAAAAATCAAAAAATTCCGATTTAAATCAAAAAAATCTGATTTAAATCAAAAAAATCCGATTTTTTTATTTTTTTAAAAAAATCATTGATTTTTTTACACCCTGTTTTAAATACAGTATCTGGATACAGAAAAAATTGGATAACTTTTCATGTCTGAGATAAGTGAGGCAACATGATATACTATGAATTTCTAATAAGGTGAAATTGGATGGACCAGGGGAAAAAGTTAGAATTTCGATATAAAAAGTTTCGTAAGTAAGAATTACTTACGCAGAAAAATGGCAAAAACATGCATAATATAAGTCGAAATATCATTGAATTAAGTTTGCGAATTTATTAAGACACATACATAATACATTTGACTTGATAAATCAATAACCAGGAGGATTATTGACTTTCCAGAATAAATATATTCAAGAATTATATATGGATATAATCTCTCTGACGTTTCAATTAACATTCAAATTAATTTACGTTTCCATCACTTTAACATCCAATGAGTATGTTTACTTGTTCACTAGCATATTTTCACACTAAGTACTTTTTTGTCGCAAATTCGTGTATGACTGAGTGCTTCATTCATTAGTGTTTGTACTAGCAATTGTTTCATATTGAAAATCGGCAATGGAAAGCGAGATTTTTTTTTTTTTTTTTTTTGATGAAATTATTGACCCTATAACTGGAAAAACATGTTCATAACCTTACGGGCCCCCCAAAACTCCGACCCCGGTACTAGAGGTTTAGTATCCCCCCCTAAACGGCGGCCCTGGCTGTAACAGCCTCTTAAGTCTGTCTCTAACTGTATGTCTCCCAGAGGTAACCAACTAAGGGCCGTGGTGGCCCGATCGGTAAGGCATCGGACTCGTGTCCGGAGGGACCCGGGTTCGAAACCCAGCCGATCAAAGATCCACCGCCTTGATTAATGGTGGCTGGGAGGCGTTAAAAATGTCGTGGTCACAAAGTCCTCCAAGTGAAACGATACCTCTGGGGGTGCTGGGCCCTAGGGTTTGCTCGACCCTAGGTTCTGGTTCAAAATTAAGAACAGAGCGCTCTTCAGGGCCCTATCCCGGTTAAACCACGAAGCTGTGGTAGGTACGGGGGACCCTGGAGAGTGTGAAGTGAAGAGGTAACCAACTTTTTAGTTAACATCAGGTCTTAAAAGTTGAGGATCGGCATCTCCATAAGGTAGGATCCTACTTTAGAAGGCTCAAAAGAATCTATTTTTTCAATGAAATTTTTTTATGATAAAGCAAAAAAAAAAGCTACTCTGGCAAACTTTTTCGATTATTTTATTACACGTCTGAACATGGGGAGAAATTTTTTTTAGAGTAAAATGTTTCTATGCAACCGATTTTTATGGCTGGCCCAATTTTTTACCCAAGGAAACAATTTTTTCCTTACAAATGTCAACCAAGGAAAACCATAGGAAGCACACCCACCTATTTTTTAAAGACTTACTGCTGCCGGCAGATACGAATGCGCTAAAAACGTCACAATGTTCTATTGTAGAATAACTCCCTTAGCAACTGAGGCAAAATGGCTCTGGTACGTATTGTGCGGAATTCGGCACACCTGAGGTTAAAGGGTTAAATGAACTAAAAATGAGTAATGAAATTTGAATGTTTCTCCGGTTTGAGAGAAAAGTAATTCTTGTGAGAAAAAAAATCATAACAGAAAAAACTTACTTCTTTTTACTTCCTTATACGTAGTAAAGGAAGTATTGTGATCGCAAAATTTTTTTTTCTCAAATTTGGGTCAAATTTTTGATTTTGCTCACCCCTGAATGAATATTGAGTCGTTTTTTCAACCTGTCAGCACGTGCATATGTACCTGCCAACATATAACCATCCGAAAAATCCTTTTCGACCACCCGAGTTTTCTCGTGACGTCTGTATGTGTCGCATGCCTCAAAAACTATATGCCGTAGAAGCTTCTAGTTTGGTATGTAGGCTCTGAGGATGGTCTTGTTGTGCACTAGTGTGTCTTGTGGTTGCATTCCAAGGTTCCCAAGGGGGTGTTTTACCCCTTTTTTGGGGTAAATCAGTGTTATTTCAATGCAGACTCAAGTGATATGAATTGGCGCGACCACTTAGCGATATGTCGCCAAGCTTTTGGTCGCCGAGTTGGTGATAAATTTGACGAAAAAATTGTTTTTTGAATTTGGGTTCAACTTGGCGCTATTGGCGATATTTTGCGAAAAATTCACTGAATGATACTAATATCAGCAATATTTAGAAAATTAACCATTGCAAAACATTTTTTGCATTGTTTCGTGGCAGATTAGGGGAGTAAATATTTTAATTGTTACCTTGCTCACTCCAAGCACTTTTTTTAACACTTAAGGAAACTACTAAGAAATTTACACGTAAAAGGAAGTAGTGTGGGGTCCATACCAGATTTTTTTACAATCCAGCCTGCCAGTTCGGAAATACGTGAAAACAAGAACTCAAGAAAGCAGGCTTTAAAGTTTTCAAAATATTGTTGGGAACAATTGTTGAACTGTTTCAGTTATATAGTTCAGTGTTATTTGACCGAGGAAATGGAAGTGCGTCCAGATGCCTCGAGTTCTCATATACCTGTTTGATACCCAGGGGCGTAGGAGCTGGGGGAGCTCTGGCTCCCTCTGGAATATTTCAGACCGGCTCAGCTCCTCCGGAAAAAAATTGCTTACAACAGCATTCTGTAGCAAATTTTTTTCCTCAAACCTGTTTTCAAATATGTGATCTACTTTACCTAGGAAATTCACGCATTGTCACCAAAAATCGTCAAAAGTCTTTTTTTAAAGGTACCATTTGGGATTTTTCCCGGTAGAGAAGTTCTTAGCAAATATTCCAACTGAAACCAAGTCCATATTAAAAATGCAAAAGTGTAGTTAAACTTGTCTTTCTGAGGAAAGAGACATTAGCAATGTTTTTAAATTCCTTTCATCCACAAAATGTGTTAATTTGAACATTTATGACCTTATAATTGATCTTGTGTGTAAAGGGGCAAAAAGTATGTCTTGCCCCCAGAAAGCACTAAGATCCGGCATAGTGCTGGGCTCTTCCCCTGTTTATACAAAGTTCCTATGCTACTGTTCTGATGATACCCCAATGCTTTCAGTGGTTTATCTCTTGTAGGGTTTTGCATTTTGTCGGCAAAATGGTATTTTTGCCAGGACAATAGCAAAAAAAGGAAAATTAGCTGGAGTTTCAAAAACATACTAATTAGCATTTTGTACACAATACGATTGAAGCAAAAATCAAAATATTAATTAGAAATTTCATTTATAATTAATAATTAAATTGATTGTTCGTCTTGAATAAACTCTAAATAGATTGCGAATAATGTTTCAAATCTTATTTTTGATGTGAAAATATGGAAACAAAAAATCCTGGTGTAGAAAATTCAATTGAATTTGATGGATAGCCGAACCATTTTATAAAATCATTTCAATTATAAGTATTACCTATGTAGTTTAATATGAGTATAATAGTTTCATTAGAGCAATATACCAACTCATACTAAACTCTTTTTTCATATTACATACTAATTATAGTTTGTTACAGGCCTGTCATTTTGAATTTTTTCGGGGGTAAAGGGTACCAGTGCATACACAATGTAAATTTGGTTCTTACCCGTTAGCCGCGTGCAAGCAAAAAATATGCAAACAATGTAGAACACGCCAAACTTCTTGCAACCATACCGATAATGTTTGTTTGATGCCGTATACTGACAGATTTGTCATTCATTTCACTTGGCGATTTTTTATTTCTCACTTGCCCCCATCTAACGGACAAGTACCTAAATTTTACTAAAAAGTAGCAAAAACCACCCCCAACATTGACTTCCCAGGGGCAGGGAGATCGCAAATGACCCACCCCCTCTAATTGGTTTCCCACTCCCTGGTTTTTATTCTTCAGATTTCTATTCTTCTGATAGCATAACAAATCAGGAATTACTTCTGTTAAAAGCTCACTGGATTGTTAGAATTTATCCTTAGTTGAACCACTGATGGAGCCAGAATGACCTCCTTTGAGGGAACTTATAAAAAGTCCTTTCATGTATATCAAACCAAGGGCGTATATAAGGGGTGAGCCAGTGGGTCCGGGTCCCTCCCAAGATCAAGAAAATAAATTTGAAATAAAAATTCGGCTCTCGTTTGTGCATAAAAATTTCCGAACTTTAAGTTAAAAAAAAACAATAAGGGCCTTGCTCCACATCAGCAGAAAACGCGACCGAAACCGAAGGCAGAAACCGAAAATCCGGGTACTTTCCATAGGAACACCATTTAATCCATTTTACGTTTCTGCTTTATTTTTCTGCTTTACGTCAATGTGGAGCAGGGCCCTAAGAGAGCAGAGCAGCCTGTCATGTCAAGCAAGCCGGGTTCACCACTTTAATTCTTTTCACCAGCGGGGCAAAATGAAAAAATAGATGCTTTCCAGTGCCGGATTTATTGCGGAAATTCGGGGTCAGTGTCCCCAGTGGAAACTTCAGAAGGCAACAAAGTTCAGCTCCAAGCACGAAGCAAAAGGGGATTCTGGCATCCTTGACGAGACCAAAAAGATCCTAAAATTATATTTCCAGGCCTTCAGTTATAGAAGATTTCCAGATGAGAGCTTCTAATTCCCACTCTCCTCCCTAATGTCATCATAGATAACTAAAAATGGATTTTTATAACTTAAATTTCGGAAAATACTTGGAGAGAGCTCCTTATCCACCTCTTCTACACTAACATGGCCAATACCTTAAAACGAAATTTAGGGATAAATGTCCAAACAATATCCGGTAGAGATCTATCCCCTTTGTCACTTGTTTCTAACGTCTTTAAAGATAACTTCAAAATATTTTTTAAGAAAGAAAAGAAAAATCCATAATGTTTCAACCTTTTACCTAACATCATCTAAGCTTGTGTAAAATAGCATCTTAGAGGCAACATGCCAAAAAATTTCCGGGTGAGCCCTCGAACCTTTTCCCTTCCCCTCATTACCTAACATAGACCAAATATTCATTTCCAGCCCTTTAGTTCCATAAGAAAATCAAGAGAGCCCCCTATCCCTTTTTCTCTTTTCAAGGAGCTACAACATATAGTTACGTTTTTTAAAACTTCAGCAGCACAAAATTTCTTTGAGGCAACTCCCGATCAGGTGGCTAAGCCTGTTCATATGGGCCTCCTCCAAAATTTTAACATATATGCGCCACTGTATCAAACTTAATTACTACTGGTAATATGTGTCAAAACAAAGAGCTCTGAGGTGTTGACCCAATCCTCCTTTGCTGTGCTCCTGGTTATGAGTGCTGCTTAATAGGGCTCGACCAATGGCAAATTTGGGCCGATGAGTAAAAGACTGCCTATTGCCTATAATTTCTTCAAGTTAGCATTGGTTGACGATGGCTGATAGAAAAACTTAATAAACCGTTTTAAACATTTTTTTAGAGCAAAAGAGTTTTCAGTATATTGGGTCATTCCATGTCAAATCAACCAAAAATAGATTATTTTCAAATTGACCATCTCAGTTTTATATGAAACTTTCAGGGATTATACTGTTTGACATTCTAAATTCAGATGTACTTTTTAAAAAAATCTATCTCTTTTGGTTAATGAGTTATTAATTTTTTAAATCTTTCTTACTCATCTTACTCAAAACACTCTTTTTTACTCATCTGTTGTGCTTAAAAATGCTACAATTTTAGTTGTAATGGGTCAATACAGTTTCTTAATAGCTCATTTTAAAGATAATTGTATGAGCTTTCATTTGACATGCAACTTGCATATTTTTTCTTGAATTTTTTGAATATTTTTTAAAATTTAAATTTTTTTAAAGTTAGTGTCCTTGAAAAATTTTGAAAAAAATGTATGTTTTTTATCATGTTTTAGGGCAGGGGTTTCCAACCTTTTTTACTCGAGGGGCCAAATTGGATATTTTTGGAAGCGGGGGGGGGCCAACGGTCCAAAAATAGTTCAGTTTAGATGGTTTTTCGTAACATTACGGAAACACGTAAAATTTAGAGAGCAGTTCAGAAAACTGAAATAAAAGTCATTATTCCCACAAAATGTATTTTGCTCTCCAAAAGGAGTTTAAAAAAAGAAACCCAAACGAAACTAAAGACTAAATCCTTGCAATGTACTACAATTTTATTAAATGAATTTTATGTGTTAATGATGATAAGAAACATAACAATAAATGAGGACAGAGCAAGTGCAACGCTTAGGACAATTTTTAATGAGAAGATTGCATTTGTTTGCCTCTTAAAATTTCAGTCCATTTAGGGTCAAACTTTGTAGTTCCAATCATTAAAGTTGATTTTAGATGTTCATTTGATAAAGAGGATCTGTACTTAGATTTAACATACTTCATTTTTGAAAATGTCTGCTCACACTTGTAGGTAGACCCAAAAAGAGAAAATGCACGCAAAATCTTGGACTAAATTGGACAGACGGTCGTACAATAGAAATGATGACGTCAGTGTTGGCCAAAGTAGTTGAGGCAAATTGGTCTCGCCCGGAATTGGAGGGAAAAGTTGGATCGTGTGATTTAGCTGCTAAGTAAAAAGTTACACGAACATTACAAAAGAAACAAAATTTTGAAAATGAAAAACGAAGAGAGAAATATGCAGTATTTGATGTTCAGATTAAAGTCCTAATTGTGGAAGACTTTCGATTACAATTACCAAGCTGTTTTACAAAATTCAGAATCTTGCATTAAAGTTTAGCAATACACATTCAAATCTGGTGTCAGCCTCTCTCAGGTAGAGCTGGACACTAATTAAATACAGGTGACAGAAGGAGTGCGCACGTGTTTGCACTGGGGACAAGAAATGCCCAATGCTAGGGGACTCACGGGAGAATGTGAAGCAGAGAAAAGAGATTTGTTCTCGGAAAGGGCAACAAAGAGAGATGGGTATTACCGTCGAAAGAAGTAAAAAAAAAAATTAAAAAGCTTTGCATTAAAGTTTGAATAGATTTTTATTTATTATTTGACGTATTCACTATGAGATCGTCACTGTTCTAATTCATTTAATAAAAACGAATATTTTTTTAAAAAAAAGGGATTGAAAAAACAGATTCCGCGGGCCGGAAACAATCTGCTCGCGGGCCGTAGGTTGGAGCGACCTGTTTTAGAGAATACATCCTAAAAATTTCAGAGTGGGGACATGATGGGATCAGCAGTTATAGCAAATTTTATGTCAGGGAGTGCTTCCATACTTGTTTAAACAAGCTGCTGCATGTTCTGCTGTTCTTTAGATGTTTTTAATGCATTTCATTTTCAATTTTTAATGACATTTCAATTTGAATCATAATTTTTAAATAAAATGTTACTAAATTGGAAATTGCCTAGGAAAGAAACAAAAAATTAAAAACAATTTTAAAGTAAATTCCAAAAAAAGAAAGAAAATTATTTTTAAAAAGTAAAAGTAAATGATCTTAAAAAAAATTGATTTTTTTTTTTTTTTTTTGCAAAAAAGTCATTGCATTATTTGCTATAACTTTTGATCCCATCATGTCCCCACTCTGAAATTTTTTGGATGTATTCCCTAAAACATAATTTAAAAAAAAAAAAAAAAAAAAAAAAAAAAAAAAAAAAAACATTTTTTTCAAAGACACTAACTTTAAAAAAAATTTAAATTTTAAAGATTAAAAAATATTTAAAAAATTCAAGAAAAATATGCAAGTTGCATGTCAAATGAAAGCTCATACAATTATCTTTAAAATAAGCTATTAAGAAACTATTGACCCATTACAACTAAAATTATAGCTTTTTTAACCACAACAGATAAGTAAAAAAGAGTTTTTTTATAAGATTTAAAAAATTAATAGCTCATTAACCAAAAGAGATAGATTTTTTTTTTAAAGTAGATCTGAATTTGGAATGTCAAACAGTATAATCCCTGAAAGTTTCATGAAAATCTGAGATGGTCAATTTGAGTGACTGGTTGGTTTGACATGGAATGACCCTACTGTAGAAACTTATGCAAGCTATGCTTAAAAAGAACATTTTGGAAAAAAAGTAAAACCAAGTTCAAAAACACAGCTGAAACTTGCTCTAAAAAGTAAAAAGTAATTTTATTCTTTCAACATCATCACAGCTATTTGTAAACATCAGTTTTGAAGTCGGTGCCCAAACCGTTAATTAAATCATTCGAACCTAATTTTGAGGGAAAAAAGCTCCCTCAAAAGAATGTTCGTACCCATTCTTCGTTTATGTTTTTTTTAATTGAAACTAAGTATAAATGTTTCTTTCTCAATTTTAGAGCTTTTTTCCCCCAAAATTAGGTACGAATGATTTTATTAACTGTTTTGGCAGCGACTCAAAACCAATGTTTAAAAGTAGTTGCGATGGTGTTTAAAGAATAAAATTATTTTTTTACTTTTTAGAGCAATTTTCAGCTAAACAGGATCCCCACAACGATATCCTTATTTTTAATTTTGATATCTAGTTAACATAATGTTACTTTATTAGCAATATATGAAACTTGGCCCAAAGGAATTGGATGTAATTTCGAATTTATTTTGCAAAAATTAGGATTACAAATTAATCGGTAATTTCTAATCCGCCAATTTACTTATCAGTGTATCCTAATGATAGATATCATCTCTACTACCATTATTGTAGTCAACTTTATTGTTAATAAAATTAATATTTTTATCATTATCCCCATCACCATCGTGGTTATCATCATAATTACCATAATTTTTATTATAATCAACTTTATTGTCATTAATATTATAATTACCATTGTCAGTAGGGGTGCATCAATAAGCAAATTGGCTGATTATAGATTGCCGATTTATTGGCTGTTGATAATGGACCAATTAATCAGTCAAGCCGATTAATGATCGGGATAGTTATTTTTTTTATTACCAATTTTACAACCACTTTTTTTCTTCCTTTTCGATCTTGATTAGAAAAAGTTACTTACTTACTTTCAAAAGAAGATTTATTTTTTTCAATTTTCCTTATTTTTACAAAATAATTTCTAAATCTTATTATTGCTAATTAAATTAATGCACCAAACATGAACATAGGGGGAGGCTGTGGTGAGCACTATAATTTAGGAGTGTTTTTAATTTTAATTTATTTTCCAATTGTAAGTAGCCATTTAATTCGACCCTTTTATTCTTTGAAAATTAGAGATTATCTAATAGCACTATGCTAAGGAGAAAAGTATTGACACATGAAAAACGTTTCAACATATTTATTCAAAATAGTAGGAAATTTAATTTACTGAAGCATTTATATCAACTGAGGGGATTTTTTTTTTTTTTTGTATTTCATTCTTAGAATTATTTCTTTTGTTTTTACTCACTACACTCTCATGCTACGTGTTATACTTATATTTGTAGTAAACTATTTATTTCTTGCTTAAATACGTTCATCGTAGTTCAAGGCACACTGAAAGTAATTTTATTATAAAAATATTTTCCCCGGTTAATCGCCTAAGTTTATAACTCGTATTTTCGCATTCAATTTAAAGTTCAGAAATTAAATTATTACTAATGGAGTCATTTGAATGTCAGCTATCAGGATATATTTAGTATTCCAATTCAAGTTTGCGCACTGTATGAACTATTTGTTTTGTTCTTACTTTTTACTTTCATACTATAGGTTATCGTGAGGATTGCTGAAAATTACATTTATTTACTGTTAATAAAAATTTTTATCATTGTTTCTTAGTGAAGGTATTCTTTAAAAATTAAAATTTTCCGCCGATTAGTCGGCCTAATTTTGTCAATTATCAATGCTTGGCGAAGTAGCCGATTAATTGGCGCATCCCTAATTGTCATCATAATCAGCACCATCATCTTAATTATTATCGCCATTGGTATTGTTGTTCAGTTTATCATCATTCCATTAACAGTAACACTCTCATTGTTATCATTAACATTGACATCATCGTTATCTACATCATCTTTATTATCATTATTACATTATTTTCATTTTTTTGAAGTAGTATCATAAATAATGTAATGATAACAGCATTACTAGAATTATCATAGCGATTTTATTTTGATCAAGATTATTCTTATTTTCATATTGTAGTTCTCATCATCATTATTGTCATTATCATCATTCAGTATTTTAATTCAGTTTGTCATTATCATCATTCCATTAACATTATCACTTTCATTGTTATCATCATTATCAACATCATCTCTATTATCATCAGGATTATTTTAATCAAAATTCTTATTCTTCTCACCAATCGTATTATAATCAACATTATTTTCATTTTCAACATCATTATCATCATCTTAAACGTTATCATTATTGTCATCATCAGCATTGTCATCATTCCATTAACAAAATCAATTCTTTCAGCCTCATCATCATCATCTTAATAAATAGTTTGATGATACTTTATCATCATTAATATTATTATCCTTACGATTACATTAATCTAGATTGTTCTTATCGCATTCGTGTTATAATCACCACTATCAACAGCCATGATAATCATTTTCTTCATCATTATAATTAACATTTTCATTTTCACCATCATTGTCATTATCATCATAGTTACAATTAGATATGCACCGATTAATCAGCCATAATCTGCCACTTTACCGATTATTAATGATTGACAAAATTTTACCGATTAATCGCAATAAAATATTTTTTAAAGAAAACCTTCACCAAGAAATCATAATGTATAACTTTATTATGCAATTTTCTGCAATCATTACCATTAGGGATGCATTGAGTAATCAGAAGCACCAATTAATCAGACATAATTAGTCCCTTTACTGATTTTTTATAATCGGCCAAACTTTGCCGATTAATCGGTGGATTATTAAAAAATGAAGAATTTTTTAAGCATACCTTCAATAAGAAACTATAACGACTCAATTTACTAACAAGTAAATAATTTTCTTCAAACATTACTATTACATTTAATCTGGAAGTGTACAGAGTAAACGCAATACAAACAGCTGATAAAGTGCGTACAATTGAATAAAATATTAAAAAAGAACCCTCATAGTTTTTCTCCTCCACGCCCCACCTCTTAGCGTAGAGCCTTAGGTAGAACCTTCATAGCTGATATTCATATGACACTTTTATAAATGATTAAATTCCGGGACTCAGAATGCGAAAAACGTGCGTATTTCATTTTATTTATAATTGGCCAAATTTTGCAGAGTTAAGTAAACTTATTTTAAGTGTACCTTGAACAAAATTTCTCATGAGAAAAATTAATAAACAATGAATAAATAACTTTATGCAAACACAAGAATGAAATATAGAAAAATATCAAAATAATTCAAAAACTGTATGAAGAAACAAAATATTAGAATATAATCCCTGCAGTTGATATAATTATTTTAGTAAATTATTCTTTCCAATTTGAATTAAATATACTCATATATACAATGATGCAGTATTTTTCATGTGTCGATACTTTTCTCGATATCATAGTGTTTCAAGAGAACTTTATAATTTTCAAAGAACAGGTGTTGAATTAAATGACTACACTATTAAATTAAAAATAAATAGCAATGAAAATTGCGCCTAAATTGAAGTGCTTACCTCAGCCTCCCCATTTTTTTTATTTGAATTTTCATGTCTAAGTAAGATAATGTTTTTAATTTCATTAACATTAATATGAAAATTAGCTGAAATTTTAAAATTATTTTGGAAAAGTTAGGAAAATCAGGAGAAATAAATTGTCTCTCAGAAATAAGTAGCATTTCTAAGATCGAAGTTGTAGAAGAAAAAAAGTGATGTTGAAATTAGTAGTATTAAAAATAAGCATGACCATTAATAGGCTGATTATGAACAGCGGATTAATCAGTAATCGGCCAATTTCCTTATCGGTGCATCCCTACTTTCTGTTGTATGAAAGTACAGAGTAATAACAGTAGTAGTAAAAAAGAGTACTTCCTACAGTGGAGAAAACTGAATTGAATGTCAAAAGATAACCCTGATATTCATGTGACAATATTCGGAACAAGTAAGTTCTCAAACTTTTAAATTGGAATGCAAAACCATGAGGGAAATATTTTATTTCTGAACAAAATTACTTTTATTATGTCTTGAACAAGAAACTATGATGAATAAATTTATAAACAAGAAATGAATATTTTTTTGCAAACAAAAGTATAATATGAAGGGCGAAAGTAGTACGTAAAATCAAAACAAATAATTCAAAGAGAGAAAAATTATCATCAGCAGTGGCGTATCCAGGGGGGGTGCCAAGGGACCAATGCACCCCCCAAGATTTTGTAAGACTATAAAAAATGGTGGCACCAAATTTTGAAAAAACATGTAACCTTCATGTAAGTATGCTTCAGGTTTTTTTCAATAAAAAATACATTATGGACACTGAAATATTGTCATATTATTTTCTGTTTTCGACAATAAGAAGCAAAACTAATTGTTTTTCTGTAATTGTGGAAATGTAAGAGAAAAATAAGCGATGTACCAGCGCCTTATTGTTCTTGCATGATATTTATTTTTGTGGAAAAAAAGAAAGAAAAAAGAAAAAAAAACACTCTTTGAGCTACGTTTAATAGAAAAAATTAAATCGAAATTACTGCGTTTTTAAAGTTTCACCATACCTCTTGATTTTTTTCTTTTCTCATCACAGTGTCGATGTTCGATGTGCACCCCCCAAAATCAATTCCTGGATACGCCACTGATCATCAGAGTAGATAAAATTTTTTGGAAAATGAATTTTTCAATTTTGAATAAATGTACACAAATGGACAATTTTGCTGCGTTTTTCATGTGTCCCTTCCACCTTCACTTTTCCCCTTAGCTTAGTGCTTTTAAATAACCTCTAATTCTCCCAAAGAATAAAAGTCTTTAATTAAATGGCTTCTAATAATGGAAAAATAAATTGAAATTGGAAGCACCCTTAAGTTAAAGTACAGACCACAGCTTCTCCCTATTTTTTTTTTTTGTTGTCATATCTAATTAACATAATTAACAATGTATTCATTATGTTCCGTGTTAATGTATTTTTATAAACAATAAGATGAAAATTGCTTCAAAGTCTTTTGAAACTATTTGTGGAAAATTAGAAAAAAATGTCTTTTCTCAAAAGTTGTAACTAATTAGTAACTATTTTTAAAATCGGAATTTTAAAATAAAGAAAGAAAACAGTGATGGTGAAATTGGTAGTTATTAAAAATAATCATCTTGATCAATTATCAGATTGGTCAATTAATTGGCAGATTATCAACGGCCGATTAATCGGTAATAGACCAACTTGCTTATTGGTTTCACCCCTAATTATTACAATTTAAGTTTTAATTTTATCATAGACTTTTCAATTTCATTAGAGGAATGAAATTATCATTGTTGAATGAGAGTATAAATTAATTGATTTATCTGCAGTATTTATCTTTATTGCAGTTTTGGCAAACATAATTTCATGCATGCACAACTATGCACCTTTTTATCTGTCGTATGGATTTCACGAGAAATGTGTTGATAAAACCCTCCCCGAAACAATAGTCTGGTTACGGCCCTGATCATATTGCAAAAATTGAAGGATTTGAATTCGGTAATGGATCCAGTACTCGTTCTTATCCCCCATATAATGCTTTAGACATTCATTCTTCCAAAAAAAAAAAACTCACTTTTTCGCATTAGCCTTACTTTTGATAGTAGAGAAAGAACTCTATTAGCTTTTAAGTATGAAGCTTGTGCTTTCTATTAGGCATCTTTTGGAGTCCACAGAACTCTGTTTTGGGCTAGATGAACTGGCATCTTCTCCAATGATTTGAAGGGAAGACAAAAAATGTTTTCCAACATATCCTAGAGAAAAAAATTATCCCACAACTAAGTGAGTTGGTGCTCTCTTATAAAATCTGAGCAGCATGAAAAAAACTAATGTTTTGAAAAATTCTAGATGGATAGCCCTTAAACCTTTCCCCTTAACACGACGGAATATTGGTTTAAAACATCATTTTTTAGGATTGCTGTTTCGAAATATTTCCATCAAAACGTCCCAGAGCCTTTCTCCCTATGGCATCATCAAAATTTGTCTATAGTTGAATCTTTGGAATTTCAATTTCGAAAAATTGCTGGCCGTGGGGACGGATTTTTCTGTCTTTCAAAAAGTGGGTCAAAGACAGTTTTTAGGCCTCATCTTTTTTCCTAACGTCAACAAATATTACCTATAATCTCCTTTTTAAGGTTTCAGTTTCCAAAATTTTTCGTGAAAGTTCTCTTGAACATTCCTTTCCGCTAATATCACCAAAGAAAGTCTAAAACTGCATTTTCATGACTACAATTTAAAAAAATTTTCGAATTCTCAATTCAAATTACTATTTTATCAATTTAAGAATTAAGAATTCAAAAAGACCCCCACCCCCTTCCCCCAATTAAATGAGGAACTTTTTTTAAGGGTGAATCCCTAAAAATATTTTTTGGTTGCACTACTGCCTAAAAAACCAGTTTTGACATAATTAAATCAACTAATTTTTTTTTCTTTTTTAGGTTTATTTTCTTAAGCATGTGTGTAGTTAGGAGGGGGGGGGGCTCAAATAGTTTCTGTCTTGTAAGCATTACCTAACTTCCACCCATGCTATGTGAAGGGGGAGAGATTACTTAAAGGAAAAAACAATGTTTAAAAAACTATTTATACAAAAATGGGAGCTTAAATAGTAGAAAAAAGAAGCTAAAGTAAAAAGCTAGGGACACCAAAAAAAGTTGTGCAGGGGCCCATAAACTGTGCTCTTAACTTTAGTTACATGTACCAGCTTATAAACCTTAGTTTTGGATAATCTTTAAAGATGTTGAGCAGAACAGGGTATTTGGTTTAGGCAGAGGTGGTCTGTAGTCCTATAGTCAATTAATTCGCTAGATTTGCCATTGCTCTTTAGACATGAAATAACACCCTTAAAAAAAAGTTTTTGGGTCTAAGCCAGGGGTTGCCAACCTTTTTAGGGAGAGTGCCACTGTTTGGAGAAAAAAAGCTCAGCGTGCCACATTGTATTTTTCCAAAAAAACTGAAATTTTTTGAAAACTTAAAAATAGGTTATTTGTTGACTATGTAATTCTTCTCTAAATAAAACATGTTTTCTCGCAAATCTGTGCAATTGAAATCTAAATGATAGTGAAGATAAAACAAGTCCGAACTCAAGAGCTATTGTTAACCTTTTAACTGTCATGCCCGAGATAGTCTCGGGCACAGCTGGTTTTCGAAAATGTCACGCCCGAGTATGACTCGGAGTATTTTTTTTTTTTCTTGAGTGCATCGTATTGTTATACCCGAATTTATATCGGGAGACGTTTATTTCGGCTTCATCTCTTTGTCAAACCCGACTGTTTCTCGGGTTTGTGCTTGGAAAAGTGTTAAAAATCAAAATAACTTGACAGTTAAAGGGTTAATAAACACTTTTATAGGTTCTGTCAGTTGGCTTATGCTTATAATAGAAACAAATAACATCAAACATTCTATTCTAAAAAATAAGCAGTCTGTATTTAATGTGGTTTATGAGTCTGTATCTTTTTTACCAAGTCTTTAATTTTAGGATTAGTTCTTGAGAAGGTATTTAGATTTTTCTGCATTCATAACAAAAAATATTTGTTTAGAAGCGTATTTTGAACAAAATCTACACCAGCACCAGATGGCTAGTGTGTAAATGAGAAAAAAAAATTGTTGGTACAAATTTCCAAGTTTCTATATAACGCGGATGACTTTCTGTTGAAGTAAACTCTTATTCTTGATGACCAATGCAAAAGGTCAGCAATTCCGATTTGGATTTCAGAAAGGTAACAAGTAGTGTCTTGCAGAGAAATAGACAAAGAATGCAAATATCAGAATTTTTTTATCATCCTGAAAATCCTCAAACTTAACCCTGAATGAATACTTAAAATAGGTGTAAAATTTTCTCCATGTATCATCGTAAAATTACTAAATTTGTGTTTTTACTTTCAGTATTAATTTTTAATGTTTTATTCTTTTTTCTCGAAAGTAGGAAACTTTTTTTAGGGTTCTTATTTTAAAAATTTGACCCCTCAATTTCGATCCAATGTATCTAAATGTAGTTTTAGCAAATTTTAAAGACTAGTTCACATGCAAACAATACTTACAGGTAGTTCAAATAAGTTTCACAATTTCTGATTATTTTATCATTTTTTATTCTTATAGTTACGAATACGGCTACTAACTATAGTCGAGTCTCGATAATTCGAAGTCCCAAGGGACCAGCTACAAGTATCGAGTTATTAGTAGTTCGAGTTATAGGAAGTTTCCACTGCTTTTTCAAGAGTGTTGGACTCAATGAAAACTTCAAGATAAAAAATATTCAAGTTATAAGACTTTGAGCTATCGAGACTGGACTGTAGCTCAACTTATAAAGTTGTTTAGATGTATTTCAAAGTCATTAAAATACATTGCATAATTATTTGTAAGTTCATTTTGACATACCGTAGTATGTCAGCCTGAATCAGAAACAAAAACGGACTGAACATGTGCTAGTGTGTTGTGTATCTTACACAAACCATTTCGCACTTCTTTAGACCCCTCTGTTTCTCAAGAACTAGTAGGTCTACATGCTTGCTGTGTGTCTTAATGTCTAATAGAATGCTTTAGAATCCTTTAATCACAAATTTCACGAATATACCTCTTATAGTTATAAAGATTCAGAAAGTGCAGGACAAGAGTCCTTAAAAATCAGAGACATACAACAGTGGAAAAGTTGATCCCGTACAAATCATTTTGCCTATTTTAGTAAATTGAAAGTTGCCAGTGAAAGATGTAGATTTTGATAACTTAGAACAATTCAAAGAAAATAGATTAAATAAGAGTGCCTGAATGTGAACTACTTAACCAATTCTTTTAATCTTTTCCCAATAATTTTACTATTTATAAGCTGTAGTAACCTTTTTAACTACATTGATCACTCTTCAGTTAATTTTTGTATAATTTTATATGTAAAAATTGGTGTTAGTGTTATCCCTTTGTACTTATTTATTTTTTAATCTAGACCAATGTTCATTTTGCTTTTGGGTTAACTTGGACAACTGTAGTTTTACCTATTTAAATCATTGCATAATTAACTAGCCACAAAAAAGACCCTAGGTTCAGAAGAAAATATATTGAATGAAAAATACATTTTATATAAAGTTTGATTGTTTTGTGGAAAGTTTTAAAAAAAAATAAATATGTGATGGTCTGGGTCTACACAAACATAGTATAATCGTACTACCTTACGATTATACTATTTTTATGATTTTTCATTTTCAGTTAAATAATATAATATTTTATTATCAAATGCTTTACAATACAATACAAAGGTCATTGCACTGAGAGACGAACATTTTTGCTGTACGTGACAGCTCATATATTCCATTAAAAAGGATTATTTGAAAATTAATGAACTAATTTGTGTTTATTTACCTTTTCAAATTACTATTTTTTAATGAAATATACAAGTTGTCATGTGCAAAACAATATGGCGGCACTTTCATTTAGCTGGTCTTGGTCGATTTAAGTCAAGTTTTTTTTCTAAATCAAACTGGAAAACTTTGAAAAGTCGGGAATTTCATCCCCTAATTTTAGGAAAACGTACGCAAAATTTCCTTTAAAATAAGAAAAACATTCCCAAAAAATACTAATATGAATAATAATACCAGTTTACAAATCCTCACCAGCACAGGGCAATTTTTTAATATTATCAAGATTATATGCAAATGCGTATGTGCACATGCAATTGTAATTTTTGCTTCTTTTGACGTTAATGCATATAACTGAATCTTCAAAGATAATTTTCATAATTGCATATTACTGCGTTTTTCATTCGGTTTTAGATTTTTTTAAGTTTTATTTTTCATGAAAGAAAGAAGATGACAGGAAACCAATTTGCTATTCATAAAGAATAAACTAAAGAAAGAACTGTGAACTTTCCTACGTTGATTTTTGTGCTTACTATTAATGCATATATTGCTTTTGTTCATATTATCCCAAAAAATTAAAATTTACTGCCGAAAGTATAAATAATGCAAGCTAGAGAAAGGCCATTAGTATTTTGAATCAGTTGCAGAAACTTTATTTGCGTGCATGCAATATTTTCAGTGCACTTATATATAAGAATGCTTCCCCCCCCCCTCCTCAAAAAAAAGGGAAAGTGGAATTTTTTTGTCGCATCCTTTTTTTCGCTCAAAATAATTGTTTATAAAAGTTTCATGTTTGAACAACTGCAACAGTGCCTGCCGACTTGAATTTTGAGAGTGATTTTAATTGAGTTTTTTTTTTTTTTGCATCAAAATGATTGTCAAAAATGTTTAATGCAAATTAAAAAACGGCAAAGCGTGCTGACTCCTGTCTGAAAGTGTGAACTAGCACTTGTGTACTGAGCTGAATTGAAAGATAAATATAGAGAAATTCTAAAATTTGATACAACGTTGCCCTATTTAGTATTTAGCACAAAGCCTAAATTTTGTAATTTCTTCAAAAAGAAAAAAAAAAAAAAAAAAGAAGGAAAAAAAACTTATTTATTTTGTAAAAAGTACAGATAAATAGTAAGAAAACATCAAGTTCAAAAATTATTAGCGAACACACTTTCATACCACCTGTTGTATATGAATAATAGTTAGTAATGTATTTAAATTAAAAAGATAATAATAACTTAAACTTGAAGAAAACTCATATGTTTGAGTAATATATGGGATAGGGTGTGTCCCCCCCCCCCAAAAAAAAAAAAAATTAAAGTCGATTTTTTTTTAACACACACCCATTTTTTTTTTTCCCTTTTTAGCCTACTTTCCCATTAAAAATAAAAGAAAGACGAAAAAAGTATGAAAAGTAGCTTAATGCATCTAAAAAATATCGCCAAGTTAAAAAAATATCGCCAAGTCGAAAAAAATATCACCAAGTTAAAAAAATAAAAAGGTAAAATGAATATCAAAAAATTAAAAATTTGAAAGTAGGGTATTGAGATGGGGAATTTGTGTGTCGGTCGGTCGGTCTGTCTGTCTGTCCCCCCCTAATAACTTTTGAATGAACATTCCGATTTGGACAAACTTTTTTTTGTTGGAAAGATCTCGGCGAGTACAGCTCATTCCCATATTTGATTTTTCGATTTGAACAATTTTTGGTTCAACTTTGAACCGTTCAAACAACCTGTCCCGCGATGCTAACTTTTGAGTGAACAGTCCGATTTGAACAAACTTTTTTTGTTCGAAAGATCTTTTCAAGGATACTTCATTCCCGTATTTACATTGCCGAATTGAAACATTTTTTTTTCGGTCAACATTGAACCGCTCAAGCAAGCTGTCACCCCTAATAACTTTTGAGAGAACAGTCCGATTTAAATAACTTTTTTTTTGTTCGAAGGATCTCAGCAAGGATACTTCATTACCGTATTTAAATTTTCCATTTGAACATTTTTTCGTTCAACATTGAACCGTTCAAGCAACCTTTCCCCACCTAATAACTTCTGAGTGAACCATCCGAATGGAATAAACTTTTTTTTGTTGGAAAGATCTCGGAGAGTACAGCTTATTCCCATATTTGATTTTTCGATTTGAACAATTTTTGGTTCAACTTTGAACCGTTCAAACAACCTGTCCCGCGATACTAACTTTTTAGTGAACAGTCCGATTTGAACCACCTTTTTTTGTTCGAAAGATCTCGGCAAGGATACTTCATTACCGTATTTAAATTTTTAATTTGAACATTTTTTCGTTCAACATTGCACCGTTCAAACAACCTTTCCCCACCCAATAACTTTTAAGTGAACCGTCCGAATTGAATAAACTTTTCTTTGTTCGAAAGATCTCGGAGAGACTCATTCCCATATTTCACTTTTCAATTTGTACCATTTTTCGTTCAATGATGAACCGTTCAGAAAATTTTTTAACATGAGCGCCTACGGGGAAATTTTAATTGAATGTTGATTCTGAACTTAAAGGCAGATTTCCTTCAAACTAACTTTGTAAGAAAATGGTTTTGATAAATAATGTATTGTAAAGTACTTTTCTGAATAATCTTCTGTGAGGACTCTGATTCCGCAAACACGGCGGAAATGCGGGCTCAGAAAAAATGACTGACTGGGCAGACGATTTTTTGTTTATTTATTTGTTTAATTTATTATTATTGTTTTTTTTTTTTTGGCAGACGATGTTTTTTGTTAACAAAAATTTTTCATTCACGAGAGCATTTTATTCTTTATTTATATTTATTAACTGGCAACGGATTAAAAATGAAATTCGAGACGTTTTATTAACGACTATTTTAGGCAGGGATTCAAGTGAAACAGCACTGCGATCGCTTCGAATTCCAATCTCAACTGGAAATGAATTGCATTATCATCAACTTAACTTGGTATGACGTCACTACGGGTGGAGCCAATAAGAGCTCACAAGCACTCAGCGATCTCCTCTTATTCGCCAAGTAGACTGTGACGTTTTATCTAGCTCGTTTTTCATAGGCAAACGTCACGCTGACGTCACGATGTTTTTATCAAGAAATGTGTTAATGTAATTCATTTCCAGTAGCGATTGTAATTTGCGATGGCCTGTTTCACTTGAATCCCTGCCTTATTTCTTTCTTTGATAAAATGTGTTTTGATGTTCTTTGTTCTTTTATTTGTTTGTTTATTTTTTTTTTCTGAAAACGATTGTGGAATTTTTCTACGGAAGAACTATGACAGTTACATTCTTTAAATGGTGCGACAAAACTTACGGGAAAGTAGGCTCATTTAGTTCTTGACAGAACTTCTTGTTTTTTCATTGAAGCAAATATAAAAAAAGTTTCAGTCATATATAACAACTGCAACCCGTGCCTGAACGTGTAAATCAGCACTTGTTCACTAGCTCCAATAGAAAAAGAAAAATGTTTCTTTGGAAATTCGAAATTTCAAATTATTAAAACGTTGCTCCTATGGCCGTATTTGTACCACAGAAACATTTATCCAAAAAGTTAAATTTTTCATTTTAAATACTTATTATTTATTCTTTTCATCTGCGACAGTTGATTCAAAAGTGTGTTTGCTATTTTTTTTTTTTCTTTTTCGAATTTATCTACTTTTTATATATATAGATTGAAAAAAAAAATTTTTTTTGAAGGAAATTACAAATTTAAGGTCTCGTACTGAATGCCTAAATATTGTTTCAAACTTGGAAAATCGATATTATTTCACGTTTTCAAATCAACATTTGTAGATGAAATATATATTGAAATGAAAAAAAAACTTAAACTTAAAAAAAGTCTTTTTTTAGTATTATATGGTAAATGTAAAGTTAATATTTTTCAACTTGATTATTTCTTAAATGTATCTAACTTTTTTTTTTTAATGTGGGATTAAAAATCAGTTTTCGGAAGAAAATAATTTTACGCCTCGTGGTTGGGGGGGGGGGGGGATATTTAAATATTTTTTCTTTTTGGACAAATACTTTTTTGGTGCATGGGGGGTATGGGGGAAACATTTTTTCGAATTTCCCAAAAGAGCTTTTTTTATTATTATTATTCGGCCTAATGAGCTAGTGCTAGTTCACTTTTTTTTTTGCAATTGTTTTGATGTATAAAATATTTTTGAAAAAAAAAATTGAACCGACTTCGGAACTTCACTCAGCAAATGCTCTAAAAAGTAAAAAATAATTTTATTCTTTGAACACCATCGATACATAAGTACATACACATCAACATAAGTTTTGAAGTCGGCGCAAAACAGCTAAATAGAATCATTCGAAACTATAAATATAAATTTAAATGAATCCAGGTTCTTTATTCGCATTCGCATTCATTGAAAAATACATATTTATATAATAGTACAAATATTCAGCTCTCAATTTTCAATGATTTCTCTGAAAATGTTGGCAAAATATAGTAAACATCATTTTACCTATAGTTTTTGCGCCGACATCAAAACTTATGTTTAAATGTAGTATCGATGGTGTTCAAAGAATAAAATTAATTTTTTACTTTTTAGAGCATTTGCTGAGTGAAGTTCCGAAGTCGGTTCAATTTTTTTTTTCAAAAATATTTTATTTTATTCTTTTTAGTGTAAATGTACATATGAAATAAGGTAATGTTTCCATTACAAAACTTCACCTAATTTGCTTAAGCAAATGCTTCATAAAAAAAGAAAGTATCAACGCGTCTAAAATTTTAAACGATTGACACTAAAAAATAATCCTTGTTATTCTCTGGTATTTATTTGTGTACTAGTTTAATTAAAGGCTAAATATTAACGGCTTTTCAACTAATTTATGTTTCAAAACAACACTAGATTCTCGCAGTTCATAAAATTTCACGACGTATTACATAGTTGGCCCGCTAATGAGTTTTATGTTTGATTCAGTTAAGCCTTCATTCACAATTTTCATGATCATTATAATAACTGTTTCATATTAATCACGTTCTGTAACAATGGATTTCATATTTAATCATTTAGGACAAATCGCTTTAAATTTGAGCAAAAATTTGGAGATTTTCCTCATTTTCTTCAGAATTCCTTTATCAAACCTTATGTAAATTAAGACTAACAAAACCTGAAATATTACGAATCAATCAGTACCTGGTACGACTTTCAGTTCGTTGGAGTTCAGGAGAAAAAAGCAGGACATAAAAAGATACTCGGTTTAAAATTTTCAAAAAGACCATAGAAAGGAGTTTCATTATGCAATCCAGAGAAGCCTGGCGTTCAAAATGGTCATTATTACGATTACTGTGATCCCAATTTCTTTTTCGAAAGATTTCTGCAGGTTCCCGTTATCGAACCCGGACCACGAGAGGATGGGACCAATCGGAAAGAAAGACCTTTCTAACAAAAAAAGAATTTTTGAAATCGGTCCAGGCGTCTTCAAGTT
Source organism: Uloborus plumipes (assembly GCA_038373865.1). Lineage (NCBI taxonomy): Eukaryota > Metazoa > Arthropoda > Arachnida > Araneae > Uloboridae > Uloborus > Uloborus plumipes. The sequence goes on from JAXGGA010002674.1 coordinate 96,101, forward strand.
ATCTTGGAACATACCGAAAAAAAAAATTTCTCCGACGAATTGTATAACCTCCTCCTTTGTTGAAGTCGGTTAAAAAGGGCAAAAAAGAGAGAGAGAGTGCGACAAAAAAATTCAACCGTCGTTTGGGGGGGGGGGATACTCGAATGCATATATATTTTTTTAATTTTTGGAGCATATTTAAGGACTTGTTATTAGTGCCTCCCGCCACCCCCTTGGAAATTTTGAAATGAGAGCCCCGTCACCAACCTTTATCGAAATGAGATAATCGCATCAGATCAAAGGTCAGGGCAGGAGATCAAAACACGAGCCCCTGCTGTTCTGTTGCATACATATGGTGTCCAGTGCCCCTTGCGAATTTAAGAAATTGCCCCCCATTTGTGGCCGTCCCACTGTAACCTCCCAAAATGTTCCCTTATTCGGAAATTTTTGATCAATTCAGGGATGAAAATCTTCCGCGGATCCGCGATGTTCCGCTTTTTGTATTTTTTCTTTCTTTCCGCGATCAAAAACTTTATTTTGCTTCTAGTTTAGAAAAAAATAAAAATACACACATCATTAAAATGAAACTTAAAATAAGTTGATTTAAAGTAGTAGAGGTTTAAATTATTTCCAATTTCCAAAATAATGGAAAGGTTTTTAGGATGCAGAAGGATTGAAATCTCAAGGATGACCTGCAATTATCGGCGAACTATGTACTTTATTTTGGCATGCTGGAGATAGAAATTAAGAAAGTTCAGCTAAAATATTCAAGATCTTTCTCAAAAAATTGGGAAAATTATTTTGATGTTAAAATTTATCAAAATAGCTTAAGACTATGCAATACTAATTTGAGAGTTTGTTTCTTCAGATACACTTGTCTACTTCATCAGAAATTGCACGCCTCCCCCTTTTTTACATTGTTGTGAATGACTTAAAAATAAATAGTGAATGAGCAATTAAGAACTTTTAAAAATATTTACTTTCGATTTCAGGACGCAAATTAAGAGAAAATCTTGCATGACTAATTTCGGAGAATATGGGAAAAAAATCTATCAGAATTTCAAGTTGCGCAATTTTTCCTCGTTTTTGACTTTGATCTGTTTTCATCCCTGTCAATTAATTTGGAAAATCTACAGAAGATATTGCAAGTTTTGTACTTTTTTTCATGCTTTTAATGATGCCTTAGGGTGATGCAACTCCATTTAAAAGTTATTTAGAACCCTGTTTAAAATCACCCTTGTGAAATGACGTACTAACTAATCATTTGCAAGTTTCTGAAACTTAATAGCTTTAATAATATTTCATAACAGATATGTTCCTTTGACTTATGCCTCGGTTGTTAAAGATGCGTCCAAGTCTGCCAAGAATTTTTCACCAATTTCCAATATAACGAATACCCACTTTTATTAATGCCGTCAGTCCGCATCGAATATTTTGAGATCTAAATGAGCATTTTATGGCGCCAGCGAGTCCTAATTTTTCGAGCGCTTCTTCCACCGAATTTATATTTTTGTGTTATTTATGGCAGCGATATATTTACACATATTTCGTGATCTGCACCTGACTGATTATGTATTTATTGTCCGGGGGGCAAGGAATCCGAAACATCATTTGGGAGCGGTCCGTGTTATTAAGGCGAGCGCGAGGCAGACTGTCTTGTGCATCGATTTCTTCTTTTATGTCCCTGACCTGTCTTTTAAAGGTCATCGCCGATACCCTCAGCAGTCTGAGGAACTTCCATTGGTTGTCGCTCTAGGCTTCTGTGGGGGAATCTAAATATTTTGAGGAATGTGGATTAGATTCCGTTTCTCGAACTCCCCCTCGTATCTCAAAATTCTGTTGAAGATTATTTTTTTGTTAATTTCACACGTTTTATTACTGCTGTGGTAATTTGTGTTTTGTCATTGATCTTTTTTTATCTGAAGAATCTCCATGCAAGCAAATATCGCAAAATCAAATAACTTCCAAATGTCCTCAAGAATGATTTTCCTTTTTTTTTATGAATGTTGATTTTTTTTTGGGGGGGGGGGGATTGCAAGCATTTTATTGCTGTTATGCAAACTTGTGTTTTGTCATGGAACATCTTTTGAATCCCCATACAAGCAACTATCGAAAAAAAAAATGCTTCCAAATATCCTCAAAAATTATTTTCTTGTTTGTATGATTTTTTTTTTTTTTTGTTAATTGCACACGTTTTATTACTGTTGTGGAAGTTTTTGTCATTGATCATTTTTTGATCTAAAGAATGTCCGTACAAGCAAATGCCACAAAATCAAATTACTTCCAAAAAAAATTTTCCTTGTTTTTTTTTTTTTATGACTACGTTTCCTCTCTATTTATTGTGAAAGAAAAAGAGAATGTATCTAAGAAATTACGTGTTTTTTTCGCTTGTGATTAGTTAACACGTTGACAGCAAATTTTTTGATCCGCTGTCATCACTCTAAAACGTTAGCAAATAATTTTGAAACAATAAGATCTGTTAGTTCAAAACTGAACACACCTGGTTTTCTCCAACAATTATCTTTGTTTTTGTTTTAAATTGAAGAATTCAAGACTAAAAATCCTTGTTTACTTCAAAAAAAAAAAAAAAAAATTTGTTTTTTAAATCATCTGGTGTAAATTATGAGAATTATGGCAAACTGTTTAGAAAATTTAAACGTTTTGTCATCATCATTACTTTGTATTGTTATACACTGATTAAATGTTCTTAAAGCAAAGTTCAAGTCTTCTTGGAATAGTTTTGCAATTCTCTGTTATCCACACGTTGCACTCCTCATAGTAGAAAAACGAAGAAAATGTTTCCCTGCCAAAAAGTTGGAATGCAAGTATTTATGAAGCTTCTTGAACTGAGGAATTTTTTTATTTATTTTTTTTTTTTTTTAATTCTTTAAATGAAGCGAATTTCTAACGTAAATAATATTTAAACATTTTTATCAATTATAGTTCGTTATAATGTATTTTTTTTTATTATGAGAAGGAGGGACATTTCTCGCATGTATGTGCCCTTGAATTGAAAGTTTCACTCAATTTTGAAAATTGAGCAATAGCTACGGCCTAAGGTTACTGCTCCAAATAAACAAAAAAAAAAAATAATAATAATTTTTAAAAATGAAAAATTAAAATCGGAATTGTTGCTTGTGGGAAATTCTGTCTGTCGACGAACTCAAATGTATCAACCATTATCTGAAAGTTTATCCAAATAAAATCTAAGTGTAAAATTATGAGGGAAAAAACAAGCAAAAAAGTGTGTGTCTGTGTGTGTGTGTGTGTGTGTGTGTGTAGGAGTCTGCGCCCCGCCCCTCCTGTCCCACACATACGCCAAAGAAGAAAATCTTGACAATGCTCTTACGGAAGCTAAAAATAGTTAGTTTTATGTTTAACACAAAATGTTGCTCCTTCATAAAATAGTACCATACAAAATATAGACAAATGTCACGTGACATAACTAGTGCCCCCACCCCAAGAGCCATAGCCTTCATCCTTAAATTGAGAAAACTGTCCTACAGTCCCGTAAAAATTTCAACGACGCTGCTTGCGCCAACAAAAAGTTAGTTATTCCTTGTTTTTATTCTCATTTATAAAAGTTTGAAGAAAAAATGCATTTATCCATAATATTTTTCAAATCCGGTAGGGGTGAAAACTGAGATCCCCCCCCCCTCCTTAATCTCCTAAAGGGCGAGCCTGCGTGTATGGATAAAATCATATTTTGATCAACTGAAGTTAAGCTTTATTTCAACAATATCACATTCGATCCATCTGGTTAGAAATTGTCTTTTAGAGTGTTTGCACACGTCCTTTTTTTTTTTTTTTTTTTTTGGGCTCGGAACTAAACTAATCACAAAATTCTCAAAAACGCAACTCGTATAGAAATCCCGATCTCAAAAAACTAACCACGTGCGTTTGAGAAAAAATTTAGACGTCCATTCATTCGTCTCCCGAATTCTCCAGTTGATATACTGGAATCATCTTCCGGAATGAGTGGGCGAGGGGCTGTATCAGAATGTACCTTGTAACTATTTTGAACGTTCCAAAGTACTTAGTGCCCATGTGCGGCACGAAGTACAGCATATCTGCCATATGGCAATGCTGCTGCTCAGTCTGTGAATGGACGCTGAATCGGCGCAGCGTGGCGATAAAAACAATTCTGATACCATCGCAGTCTGCGCTGCTTTTGAGCTGCGTAATTCGATTTCGCAAATTAGTCTCCTACGCGTTTTAGAATTACTCGGCGATATATTTCCCACGCCCACGCCCGTCGGAGGAGAAGCACTTGTGCGCAAATTCCGCAATACCCGTTTGACCTTTTCGTCGGCGTGACGTCTGTTTCTGAATCTTTTACCTTTTCGAAGCTTCTGAATCAGCCGTCACACAGTGTGCTGTGTTGTTGAATGAAAGTCTGGGAGAAGAGAAGTCAAATTGTTTTAAATTTGAATCTTCGTTGGAGCTCGGAAAGCGTGGTTTGATCGTTTATAGATAGAACATGAGAGAGGCGGAAATAGTATTACTGGGTATTAATCTGAATAAAAGTTGCATGCAGTAGAGTCTACCAGAGCAAAATATCTTGAAAAAAAAATTTTTTTTCTTCCTAATATACTTTTTACCAGGATTGAATTGAATTTTTTATTTCAAAAACCATTCAAGCGCTAAAAATTCAAAAAAAAAAGCATTTTTTGCCCTATTTTTAAAAAATATCGATCAGGATTACAATATTTTTAACTGAAATGTTTTCATATTTAAATATCTTTCTTTCGGTAAAAAATGTTATAATCGAAAATGAATAATTTAATGTTTTGACATGCATATGTTTTATTAAAATTAGAAGTCTTGTCGTCAGGGCCGCCGAAAGCCAAGGCTGGCCCCTAGTCAGTTTCGTCACCGGGCCCCCTTCCCCTAAATCTTGTAATCACACTACTCCGATGCCGATCCGAACACACTGTTTTTCACAAAATTCCAAAAGCAGGACCAGTGCAAAACATTTTGGATTGACCTCCTGCCAGGGTTGCCTTTTTCCGTCCAAAACTTGTTTCCCATCACACTGGGAAAAACTGGTTAATACCGGGAAAAAACTGGTAAATACTAGGAAATGACAATATGTAAACAATATACTGGATTTCTCTGTCTGATGTGTAAAATTAAAGTTAAAAATATATAGTTATTATACAAATTTTCACTAGGTTTAAAATTATTCTGCAGAAAAAAGACAGCGAAGTAAGAATTATTGCAAAAAGCATTAAATTTGCTCATAAAGTTGTTTTATAATGATTCATTTCCACAATTTTGGGAATACAATAAAATAAAATTATTAAACTTAAAAATATCAGTGGCATCAAGAGCCAATAGCTGATGCATGTGAAATTTATCTGGGGCTTCTTCAAAATAAAGAACTCATTCCACATTTCCGCAAAATGAAATCAAGCTTTGATAAAGCAATGACCCCTGTCCATTTTTTGGCACACCTGATGAATCCGAAATATAAAGGTGAAAAGTTATCAGAAGATCAGGAGAAATCTGCTCGTGAATATTTGCAAGCTTTAAATCCAAAGTATTTACAACACACAATACAATTCAAGTCAAAAGAAACCCCTTTTCCTAAGACATCTTTCAATGAAGAGATTACAAACACTATTTCACCTGCACTTTAGTGGAGGAATTTAAGTAAAACCGGAACAGATACAGAATTTCTCTAATGGAGCATCTTCAGGGATGTCCTGCATCATCAGCGTCTCTGGAGCGTATTTTTTCTAATTTTTCTTTCATCCGAAACAAGATTAGAAATAGACTGGGTTTACAAAAAGCCTGTAAATTAGTATTTTGTTACATAATGCTAAAATCCAATGGGGAAGGGGGAGATGAAGAATACGAATTAGAGATGAGTTCGGGCTCACTTTTGAAGGCCCGAGCCCGCCCAAGCCCGAGAATTTTTAATCCGAACCCGCCCGAGCCCGAGTGGTATTGTCTTGTTTTGAGCCCGACCCGGCCCGAGCCCGAGTGTATCAAACATCAATATATATTTTTAATTTCCACTTGGGATGCACTGCCATGTATTATATCGTAATAGCAATCGCAAATATGTGCAGCAATTATCAATTGAAACATTTTTAAATATTTCAAAAAAAAAGTTTTTCACATCACAGAAAGCAAAAAAGCACAAAAAAGAAACATTAAAATTACCACGCGATATCATTGTTCCATATTTTAAGAAACATGCATTTACCCAAAAACAATGAAATAGAATGAAAATTCCATTTGCAATAAAAAAAAAGCAAGTCCTATTACTGTATAGAACTTAGCATCCAGTTCAATTTTGCAGTTTTTACAACTAAACCAATATTCAATGTAACAGTCCAAGCATAATGCAAAAATGATAAAATTAAGAAATATATTATTTTTGTTTTTAAATATCCGGTACATTTTTAGAAAAGTTTTAATACTTTTAACGCTAAATGCATGTTAATTTTCTTGAAATTCAAAGAAGAATCAAGATAAAAATGCAAATTTTCAAATAAAAATATAGCGCTAACAAATGTTCATTTTTTTTCTGATTTTACCCTTTTATTATTATTACCATTATTATTATTATTATTATTATTAATGGACGTGTGAACGTAGAATTTGTATAAAAACTTACTATCTTAATATGAGATCGAGCCCGAGCCCGCTCGAGCCCGAAAGCTGCTTGAAGTTAAAGGGCCCGAATCTGTCTCGGGCCCGGGCTCGGGCTTTCGGGCTCGGGCCGAGCCCGGCTCATCTCTAATACGAATGGTAAATGTTTGGGACTCTGTGTGGTATGTAAATATTCAAATAAATGTACTCCATTGTTCGATTTTGTAGATCCTCATTTTTTTTTCAATTTTTCAAGCTATTTACTTAGAAATTAATTTTGACATTTTTAAAGATTGTTTTGAATTTATGTTCTAAATAATCAGTTTTTCCCATGTGGGAAAAAAAAAGTATTTCCCAGGACGGTAAATACCGGTTTTTACGATGGTATTTACCGGGGGTGGGGAAAACTTTGCCAACCTTGCCTCCTGCAGTCCTAAGGTGATCGAATTGTGCTGCAAACCATATATTATGATACTTTTCGCTATTAAAATTCTCATGTCCGTCAGTATGTTAGTGATAGGATACTTTTGGAGTGATTTAATGCACAAGAAACACAGAAAGAAAGGAAAGTTTAATGTGTCACAAATTTGCTTGTTAGATGCAATTTAAAATTCAAAAGAGAAAAAAAAAGGCGTGTCAAAAAGCCCTAAGGGAAAAAATGTAAACCTATATTTTACCGAAATAAACTTCATTTTGATGTTCACAAAATTTGTTTTTGCTTTTTATCCCCCTTTACGCCTAAAAGCTCCGCAAAAGTGGACGAAACGTCTAGTTCGCATTTCAAGGCATTTGATTTATTTGTATGTTACTAGGGCGTTGTCTTAAAGGGATTTTCCCGAAGTCTGGGTTTTTTCCTACGAATCATCGTAATTGTGAACGTTCTAAATGCGTATGCTTTTTATGCATTTGCATGGAGTACATAGAGTTTTGAATTGAAAATACATATTCGTAGACAAAGTTTTAAGAACGAACAGACAGATACACATATGATGGATTTTAATTGTATAAACGATGATTTCATGTCTCTGATAACCGAGTTCAAGAGGGGTCAGACTAGGTAGAAGGGCTTTCCTGAAATATTCCGAATTTTATTTTCCCTGTAACTTCTGTTATTTAAAAGATATGCAAAATCCGGTGGTGGGCATAAGCTTAGGTACCCGGTGAGGGGGGGGGACAAAATTTATATTTCCTTATCAGTTACCAATAAAAAATCAAAATTATAATATGAAACAACCACGCAATGGTGAAGGGGTATTCAGGTATTTATAATTATTAATTTTATTTCAATCTACGAAAGTAAAAATCGTAATTTACGATGAACGGAATTTGGAAAAGCATGTTTGATATTTTGAACGATTTTCTACTTTTTTAAAGTATTGTTATTTCTCAGTTTCACCTTGTTTTTTTTCAACTTATTTATTTTTCTTTCTTTCTTTTCCTTTTTCTTTTTTCTGTAGTAAGATTGATTTTCCAATCCTGTCGCATAACTAAGCTGATGTTGAATAAAAATTATTTTTGGAAAAAAAAATGAACCGACTTCAAAATTGCAATCAGCAAGTGCTCTAAAAAGTAAAAAGTAAATGCAAGAGCGTTCTTCAACCAGTGGTTCGGTACCTGTCAGCAGAAAAATTTTACCGGTCCTCAAAGACTTTTGCTCCTAAAAAAAAAATCCTTACTAAATTTTATTAAATAAACGAGTTTTTAACGTAATTTTGTGAAAATGTTTTGCAATTTTCTATTATTTTTCAAATGTTAATTTGCCTATGTGCTAGCTAGCCGAAAGTCAAGACGGTCGGGCCCCTTGTCAGTTTGGTCTTCAGAATCCCATCCTCACTCCTCTAGAACTTATAAAACTTGTATTGAGAATTCGAGTAGCGCCTCAAATTTACGACAAAGCTGAAATGGCCTCTTTCGTCCTTGCTTAGTAGAATTTTTCAATAATTACTTGTCGTTGCATGTAATTAATTAATTTTTGGCAGAGTTCTTTAATACCAAGTTAAACAAAGCAAACCAGTTTAAATAAATATTTTAGCAAGTGTTTATTACTCCTCATGTTATTCTTTCTTTTCTAAAAAAAGGCGGAGGGGAGAGAGAATAAATGATTCTCCACATCGAAAATATATTTCACAAGTTTTTCGGGGTCCGCATTTTTTTTTTTTTGAAAAAAAAAAAAACTTTCCAGTTCGATTTTTTTTTTATTTTTCAAAAATTGTTACCGTCCGCCAGGGCCGCGCCGTGCCAATGTGCAAAGCCGTGCGGCGCACGGGGGCGCCAGAGCCTAAAAGGCGCCGAGCTCTACCGACCAAAAAAGCTCCAAACAGAAAAAAAAAATTAAATAAAAAATCCAAATAAAAAAATAAAATTGAACTCTTCATTAAAACGAACTCTGGCGATGAAATTATATTGCTCAATGAGACAAGCAATCCGTCTCCCTACCCACCCATAAAGGAAAAATTATTGCCTTGTTGTGTCTAAATCTAAACAAGCTATTCAAAAGCTTAATCTTTTACACTGGAAACATGGGATGTTAATGCACACATCAACACTTTTCTTCTGAATGAGGCGCCGTGTAAGCTATTTCAGCATGCAGAAGAGTCCAAGCAAATCTTCTGCTCTTCAATAGGTTTCTTCATTCCGTTGAATCTTAATATTTTCTGTAGAGCAATGTATTTTAGATTTTAACAATTGTTCGTATTGATTCGACTGCTTTATGTTATCGTACATAAAAAAATACGGTAAGCATATTTGCATCTTATTTACTTGTGCGTAATATTTACATATTATAGACTACAGTTTAGGTAAACTTTTCAGTTTCAAAAAGTAACAATTTGACCATAATCACACGATTATCTCGTCTTTGCTTCAAACACTAGTTTTTTTAATTAAAAAAAAGACCTATGGACAATGCATTTGTATTTCATATTAAATTTAATGCCTTTTTACTAATCCGGATTTTATTGGTTTTCCGGGAAAGATTTCAGTTTCCGATTTTAAGAGGAATATCCTCCACTTTATACTTCAATTCAGAAATATAATCAGTACCCTGTTGACAAATTTTGACAGACAAAAAAGTGTGATTAATTATTTATCAAATGCAAATTCGAGAGATATTTAGAGCTACGTTAACTTTGATATTTAAAATATTTCTTTTTCCGAAACACAATGGTGTATTCAAGGAGCTATTGAACTCGAAATAACTTTGAAATATGAAGTAAAAATGTACAGGGTATTCCAAAATTAAATATTTGTCATGCTCCGATTTTTGGCTAAAACCGACGTTACGCTCCATAGGAATTTAAGTGAATCTGAAAACTTTTTATGAGTAGTATTTGACGAGTAGTAGTTTGGTTTTATAAGCAGTAGTTAAAATTCAGAGTTACTCCTATATTTATCTAGTTAAATGTTTAACGATATTTTTAATCACTTAAATTGTTAAATGTTATTAATATTTTATTTTCAATGTCAAGATTTGCACATTTCAGCTTACAAATGTTTCTGTTTATGAATTTTTATTCTATCCAGATTGGCCACAATAGAATAGTCGCATCCTTGTGATAGAGCTCGTATAGCTCATGTCGAAAACGTCGTTTTGTTTTTACCCCCAATTTTCTGAGTTATTTGCAGCAAGAAAGTCGTGTGTGTGTCCTCTCGCACGTGCAGATTTTTTAAAACTTACAATAATAATAATTAGTATTGACTTTTAGCCAGCTTCACACTTTTAAATTTTGAGATTATTTATGGTAAAATTATGAAGTCTATTTGGGCACGGTAATAAAGAAGTGTTATTTGAGATAGAATATTAGCTTGAAATGATTGAGAGTTGACTGCAATTCTCGAAAACCAGGCCCGTCGTTGGAGGGGGGTGGCTTTGAGAAATCAGTATATTAACAGTCGGCGTGCTTTTTATTGTTTACCGAGAAAATTTGCACTTTTTGACCCAGCTCCCAGGACAACTTTAAAACAACGAGCCTGTCTATGTGCTAATTTTAGCGCATATTAATTTGGAACTTTTTCTGCACTAAAAGAATACAGATACTTAAAAAAAACCTACTGCTCAAAAAATAGAACGAAAATTGAGAATAATTATTTTGAAAAGTATGAAAATATAATGTTATGTGTGAAGGAGTTTTTCGACATTTGGAAGTATTTTTAGAGGGGGGGGGGGGGGCATTTTCCGCGAAACTTTTTTTTTCTGAATTATATTTGTCTTTAAAACATCACTGCTGGTGTTAACTATCGAACGTTACAGCATAAGGCGCTCAGAAGACATTTGCACGAGGGCGCCGATCAGGCTTGGCGCGGCCCTGCCGTCCGCGGTCGAGAATGGCTGAAAAGCGCTGCTGTGTCCTGTTTTAGTGCGTTTGACGATATAAGTTCTGTTTTGGATAGATTTTAGAAAGGAAATTTGATTTTAAAACAAATTGAATTCATATTCGTCATCATTATCATCATCACATAAAATGCGAATATTTGAATTCGTTTCCTGCTCTCCTCCTCGCCCTTTCACACTCTGCTTTTTTATTGGACTGGTTTGTCGGCCGGTGCGTGTGGGTGGGAGTGCGGGATGTAGCAGACGGGAGCGGGGGCGGTTTGTTTGTCTTCGCCTACTATGCCTGGCACAAGAGATCCCGTGTTTTGGGAAGTTAAAAGAGCTAATTACCGTTATTATTGTTTTTCGAACGACTGTGCCATTTAACGTGCTTAATATATCCTTCATTTCGGTGATTTTGATTTTTCCTCGTTTAAATGTAGGTCATTTGATTTGAATCGTACTATTTCCGGTTTTTGCCAAAACAGCCTATATTAAGTTGAATAAATGATGGAAACAATTTTGGAGTGACAGAAATCGTATTTTAAAAAATTTTCGAAAGAAACGGCGTATGAATCTGTAAATTTTAAAAATTGAAGATTTTTTTCAAAAGCAGTTTTGTTAAAAAATTACTTTGAGTTTTTTTCTTTTTTTTTTTAAGAAGTATGAAAAAAAAAAAAAAACTGAATTGTAATAACCGACTTGCAGCTTTTACCTAACGATATAGCAAATTGTTTTACAACAAAATCTCATTCATTTAAATGTTGTTGAATAAAGTGTTTTTTTTAATGCTTTTATTGGGCTCTGAAGAGCGGAGACAATTTTGGAGATCTTTCTTAGAAGTTTATCAATTTTCTTTCCTTATTTAAAGATCAAGACATAGAAAAAAAGACTGTAAAATGATTAAAAATGTGCTTTTATCTTCAGATTTTTTACACCCCCCCCCCCCACTCCTAAAGTTATGTAATGTATCGCCACCACAGTTAACGTTTATCTTGGTGTATGGGGGTGGGGCAATAAGTTAATTTCGCAACAAACAGGGCCGTCCTAAGAAATGACAACGATTATTTTCTGGTGACCCCCCCCCCCCCCCACACATACACAGAAGAGAGTGGTTGGGAATACAGTGGAAAATTACGAACTATTTTATTTTCATCAAATATTCTAGATTTCAGGTTACATTATTGAACATCTAATCTGAAATCAATGTGTATCGTAGAAGATAGTGCTCAGGTACATCTAATGTTTTTGAATTGTAAAAATTATTTTTTTAAAAGAAAAGGATTATACTAGTAAAATAATAATAATGAATGAATTGTAATGCAGGAAAATCTCATATCTTGGTGACCGGGCGATTGCCCTTCCCATCCCCATCTTGGACGGCAGGACTAAAAATCTCACACATACAACACGTTCTTACTGCTGTTTGTGTAATTGTGTTATGTTTTTAAGGTATCAATATTTTATTTACATTTGTTTTTTCGGCAAATGTTTAAAAAGTGTTCACTAAGATAATGATAACCCCCAGATGGATACTTAAGGACTAGATTTCAATCGAATATTAATTATTTTTTAAGCAATCACGTATGCTTATTATTCCTCTACTCTTAGTTGATGTCTCTCCTTTTTCGGATTAAGGCTTAGTTTTTGTGCTGGGTTGTCACTTAAGAAATTACTGCTGAAATTAAATTATGAATTAATGTTGAAAATCTATCTCAATCAGACGATAAATATTAGTGGGTTTTTGCGAAATCTTTGAAGTGCAAAATAATGTTTAGTCTGGTATTAAAAATGAATAAAAAATATTAAACGGAAAACAAAAATGTGTCTAACATATAACTTTTAGAAACAGTGAACACCTGGCTACAATTCTTGATTGTTAAAACTTTTCATTTGTCAAAAGCAAATCTAAATTTTATTTAATTTTATTTTTTCCAATTTCTTCCTTTCTTCTTCTTTAATTTTAAAGAATCGAAATGAAAAGTGCAACAATCAGTCACGTTAGTACATGAGGGGGGGGGGGGGGCAATTTTCTTCTCCTATCCCCGAAGCCCAGTAAAGTTGAACCTGATTTCTGACAAACCGTTTAAGAGATGATCGAATTAGTCAATAGACTGATCAATTAGGCGTGAGACCTCTTAAGTAGTCGGAAAGAGGAGGATGGAGGATCAGTCTGGGGGGGGGGGGGCTATCGCCGAAGTATTATTTTCGAGCCGGAATCCAAAACGCAACTTGCCTGGTGCGCCTTTCCGTTACCTTTGGCCTTTCGGTTTGTGCGACGTCATTCGGCGGCGGCAGCAGCATCCACCCCCCTCCCCCGTGTCCGCCTACTCCCGATGATGGGGGAGGGGGCGGTGCGCGCGCGGCATCACAAATGGCGGCTTTTTACTTCGGCTGCTGCCAGCTTCCCCTATCGATCCGTTCTTCTGGCACAGGGGGTCACTCACACCGAGGTAACAGTAGTGGTTCGGGGGATTGGAACGCTCGCCAGACTCCGCGAGAAAGTATGTGGTTGGCTAGACAGAGCCCCCTATTTTATTTTACTTCTTTTTGCACTGTGCTATATCAATGATTAGGGTGCTATCTGAGCGGTCTGTCGTTGTCTGCTCGAAGAACCTCAGAAGAAAAGTTGGCACTCAGCAATGAATTCCAATTTTGAAATTCCAATGAATTTCAGCAATCAATTTTCCATTTATCTTAATTTTATGACAAAAGCACTTTTACGCAGTAATTGAAGGGGACAAAGAAAAAACCCCTTTCCATTCATGCACAGCTTAATAAGAAATTTGGAACGGGTGTAAGGTTGGAAATATTTTCTTCAAATAAATCGGCGATTTGAGAAATTTACACATTTTCCTGTTAAAGTAATTTGGGAAACCACATGCAAAAACATCAATTCATCCTTATCGTTCTCTGAAATAAAAATCATAATATAAGTATTAATTAATTTTTGAAAAATAATTTTTTGAAACTTCATCATAACATACTTCTTCAATCAAGCCTGTCATTTCAAAAATTTCCAGGGAATGCAAACGGTAATCCGAGAGCTAAGATTTTTCAAATCTTGTCAAGAAAATACGCCACAATTTTTCAAGGAATGAAATTAATTTTAGAGATGTGAAATGTACGAAACTGAAAAACCATAAAAAAAGTGATCAGTTTCATTAAAAAAAAAAAAGAAAAGAAAAAGAAAAGAACTTAATTTCTGAGTATGAAATAGCCGGTAGCATAAAAAGCCTAAGATGAGAACGACTTTAATTTTCAAACTTTAAAATGTCAGCATTTTAATTTCAAATCGAAAAGAAAAAAAAATCCAACTTTTTTTTCTGTTTTTTTTTTTTTTTTCTACATGTTATTTTTCATTCCTAGTAAAAAGCTTCAAAATACTGGTGTCTCTGATTTTCAGTGTGCGAAAGTCAGAGGGACCATAGCCCCCTCCGCACCCCCCCCCCCCCCTAAATGATGCTCCTGTCTTTAATGAATAAAATGCGTTTAGTACGCAAATACAAGTTTTAAATAAGCAACTTTCGAACAGCTAACTCTAAAGTTTATGCAATATAGCGTTAAGGGATTCTCGTATTAACAGTCTCGGCTCACTTCTGATTCCTGATTCCTCACTGAAATATGCTGAGGAATGCGCACTACGTTATCTTTTTACTCGAATTCTCGTTTAAAAATGATACCTTGAGTGTAACCATTTTCTCCGTATCAAACTAGAAGTTTTGTTCTAATTTTTCGCATCCGACTACGTTCTGAATGAAAAGTTAATCCAGAATAAAACGGGAGACTTCCTCATTTGTCAATACAGACTTTCTGAACAGCGAATTAATTGTGATAATGATTGAGTAATGTTCCATCCCCCCTCCCGCCCAGAATTGTTTCTTTCTATGAATGATGACTAAATTTCTCCATTTTTATGTGTTTTTAACAGGAAAATTTCAAAATTTTAATGCACTAGCTTGAGGTATGATGTAGAGAAAATAATGGTTCGATGAATCTTATACAACATAATACTGTCGTCCCCGCTTAAACGAATACTGTCGGTTCCAAGAAATTTTATTTGATTAAGCAAAGCGGGGAACATTTTTTTTTTATCTTTCCATTTTGATAACTTTTGTCTCAAAACGTTAATAATAACAAAGAAATAGCTATATAAAGGAAATAAATAATGTTATTGGTAAAAAGATTTTGAAATAAGCAAAATAAACAACAAAATGGTGTAATGATTGAGTATAAATATTGTTTGGTCATATGAAAATCATAAAATAGTAACTTACAACTTGTGTTACAAAAAAAATTGTTTTTCCGCCTTTCACTTTTATTTTCTGAAACAGTCCACAATAGTAGTTGCTTGCTCAAGGTCTTGTGGGAACACTTTAATTTTATTCAACATTTTTCTAAGCAAAAATTTTTGCAAAAGCTGACAAATATTATTCGATTATCCGGGGAAATTATTTGATTACGCGGGGATGTTTAACATTGTGTCTTTGGGGGAAATGTTCGGTTCCGGACTGTTTTATTCGTATAAGCGGGGTATTCGTTTATCCGTTACCCGATTAAGCGGGGACGATAGTATATAAATGTACAGATAAATATAAAAAAGGTAAAACGAGTTGATATTTATTAAAAAATAGTAATTTTATTCAAAGCTGTAATGTAAGCTAAAATTCTGAGTAAATTAGCTGAAAACAAACACACACACATACGCAAAAGTGTGAATCGGAGATGTATTGCTTTAGTGTCTTGGGGAGAGTTGAACCGATAGAAACGCATATAATTGTCTCTCCCCCCCCCCCCCCCGTCTTTTTAGAAATGTGCTTAATATTAATCTTCTTAAAAATGAATGAGTTATCTTAAAAATTCAATGCTATCTAATTTTTCAGAAAATTACATTAGTTTTGTTCATATACTCATTCAGCATAGTTTCTCGTTCTGAGCATACTTAAAATTCGTTTAATGAAAAACAAAAATTTCCGCCGGTAAAAGTTGTCCGAATATAAATATTGGAAAGAGGAAAGTTTATGACCGATTACTGTCGATTAATCGTTCGTCCGTCCACACAAAGCCAACCTACAACTCTTCCTCTCCTTTTTTTTTTTGGTGTGGAATTCATTAATTTTGGGTAAGATTTTGGAAAATTTACAGAAAGTAGACACAAAAGAAAAGTAAAAGAATTAATTCCGTATTTTTTTATGATTGAATTTCTTTACAGAATGTGGCAACAAGATAAATATTGCCACAGAAATATTTCGTTTCTTCACAAGTAGTTCATTTCATTTTCTCTTTCTTTTCAATTCGTTTACTTTTGCAAATTAATATTACCGATGTTTTTGTTCTCTATAAAAAGAATTACTTGACCGTGTAGAAGATTTCTAATTCATTGTTTTTTTTTATTTTTATTTTCTGTTTTGAGCGAGTTTTTCATTCTCAAATTTTGTTGAAATGCATTTGTTTTTCGTTGAAGTAGAGACAAAGCATGAATACAAATCTCATAACCAATGCAATTTGCGCTATTATAGTTTGGAGTGCAATAGACTTTTTAATTAAGTCATTTTTATATTTTGCAACATTTTGTAAATTGCTGTAATATGCATGTCAAGAGAGAAACATTTGAACTTCATCGCACTTGCATTGTTTTTTATTCTTCAGAGCCCCCCCCCCCCCCCTCCTCCCCCCCGCTTTTTTATTTTTCAATTAAGTCATTTTCTCTTGTTTTTACGTACAATCGAAAATGTATTTTCTATTCACAGCCAGTGGAATTTCTGTTGAATTTGTAAATTATGTATCACATCATATGTTAATGTATTATTTAATTTACATAGCTCTTAAATTTGTGATTTTCTTTTTTTTTTTTTTTTATTTAGTTTTTTCAATGAAACTGCAAAAAAAAGGTTGATTAAATTCGCTCTTTGATTGTGAATATCGTTAATAGTTTAAATGTCGGTTTGTAATATCTTTTACTATTATTTTTGCTTTAATTCCGCACTCGTTACTTATATGTGGGGGGGGGGGGGTATTCTGTGATCAAAATAAGCAGATTGTATCCTCATCATGGAATTTTCTATTTTTCAAAAAATTAAAAAATGGGGTGTTTTCCTCCAGTGATTATTATTATTTTCCTCAAATTCTTTAGTTTTGTAGTTCTTGAAAATCCGATAAATGTATTCGTACCATTTTGAGAAAACCGTGCAACTCCAATAAGTAAAGAGTGGGGCAACGAGATTTTCGAATTAAGGTGAAGATGTGTTTTTATACAACACGGATTGATATGTGAAAACTCGTCATATGAAGTTTAAATGAAAATGATTATATGTATAACGATTGAAATGAAATAAGCAAAAAGAAAAAAAAAAAAACAGTCGAACCTTGTCAAAACGAACTGACCTTTAAAAGCATTTCGTCTTAACCGTAATTCATCAAATCGTTTTAATCGGAATTCGTACTAAGCATGGTCATACTAACGAGGTTCGACTGTAATAAAACTGTAAAGATCTCTTCCTCTCTCAGCATCAATGCAACTCTTGGTAGAGAGGAGGAGAAAATATTTCCTCTCGATATCAACTCCCGTATCCTTGATTTTGCGGTTGTCCTTGAAAAGTGCATTGCATCCGTGTCGTCTTTTTTTTTTCCTTTCCTCTGTTCCGACTGCTTCACTTCTTTCGCCTTTTGTGGCTGATCTTCAAACATACAGTAGGACGTTTGACGTAAACAAAAGCTTGATAGACGTAGAACTGTTGCGTCATCTTTTCGCTAACATGTTGCCATGGGCGGCGTGAGGAGTGGTGATTTGTTAATACGGTACTCTGAAACTCGGACACCCGTTTGGAAGTTACTTACTATTACACATTAAATGGAGAATCAATAAAAAATACACTTAATGCGTGGTAGCTATTAAAAGTGATTTAAAAAAATTCTAAAGTCTCGGACATGATTTGTACCATTTTCGTCGGAATGACCCATATTCATATGACACTAGAATAATTAAATTCCTGAATTTTTTAATTGAAATGTGAAAACATGAGCATTTCATTTAATTTATAATCAGGCAAATTTTGCCGATCAACCGACGGGGACCGAATATTTTTTATGCCATAGGTGGCAATGTTAAAGATCCCGCTTAATCGAATAATATTTTTTGAAACAAACCAACAGTATTCGGTTAAGTGGGGCCCGACAGTACTTCCATTTTCCTACTTTTTTTAAATAGAAGATAATTGACTACGTATTAATGAACATTTTGTATTTTTAGGTTTTTCATTATTTAATCTATTTATTATTTTTGATCACTCTGCTGCAAATCAATAAGTTTGTTATGGTGAGGTTGATGTTATATGTCAGATGACTTTTAGAAAATAAAAAAGCAACAAAATTTTAGTATGGCATCTGAGGACTTGATTGCATTAAAAAATACTTTGAATGTAATGGTTTTAGTTTTACAACTACAACTTTCATTCATTGTACAAAAACTATGTGTTTGCAACTGCCAAATATCTAAATGTGTTTACTATCTGGTTACCTAACATTAAAGTGTTCGTCCGTGTTATCGGGTTTGTCCGCCCTTTATGCGGACCTCACAAGTCCCCCCCCCCCACCCCCGCAGTCTACACATCGCTCCGATTAAAAATTCCTGTCATGAAGATTCGGGATTGTGATCAAATAATTTGGGACACTCATTTTCATATGCTAACCTGTATCTTGCTATTGTCGTTGTGTATTCTTAGGAGTATCTGTAGTAATATGTGTGTTGTGTTAATTTTTACATTATTTTATACTAAATCAAGTCATATCTAGTTATTACACTTTCATCTAATTTTCTCTAAAATGAATTATTTACACAAAAATGCTGCTTAAATGTTTTTCGCCCAATTAATAATGTTTACATGGACAATTTTCTAAATATCTTCATTTGCAACAATTTGTTTGTTTAAACTAGTTGTCTATGTCTCTTCTGATTGAAAATAAAAAAGTCTTTACTTTTGTTTCTAGTTTTTTTGGCACTGTTGGCATCAAGTTTGGCGCGAAAATTACTGTATGATACAGCAACCCTAACGCATAGCTGAAATCCCACACTTCAGAGTCTACTCACGTCTCTTTTTGGGGGGACTCCTCATCAACTTATGCAGCGCTTTTTCAATTATTGCCTCCTTTTTGAGCCCGGGCATGTGTATGCATCCCTTCCAAGATGATGAAAGGATTTTATTCGTGCGACATCCATCACGCGATCCCCTCTTTCTCCTCCCTCCTGTCCCCCCCCTCCATCCCCATGATTTACAGGTGGGAGGACAAGGTTTTGTCATGTCGGCAGAAAGTTTTCCTGTCGTGAACTTTGTTCGAATTTGAATTTTGTTCCTATTGCAATTCATCTGCGCCAAAAGAAACAAAGTTGTAGTTTTCGTGCCCTGTGGCTGGTGTTGCTTTGACTGAAAAAAACTATGGTAGATTTTTTTTTCACCCCCTCATTGTGTTCACGAATGCGTTCAAATAAAAGAGAAAATATGATTTTCTTAAAAGTGAAGGGCGAATGTTGGTGTATTTTTTATTAATCTCATTTAATCAGCTTTTTGCTAATTCTTTGCAGTAGAGATTGTAGTATAGGCCAGAGGTTCCATTAGTCCAGACTTCCACGGACCCCTCCTGAAAATTGCTATCTTTTGCGGACCTCCCACCCCTCCCGAAGGGGAAAAAAAAGAAGAAAACTAATTTTATACATTTATATATATATTTTTTTTTTTTTTCTGTTATGTTTTTTCCTTTTTTCCCCTTTAAAATTATTTGTTATGTGTATATTTTAGAGCTCTTGACTAGTTTTCATTCTTAACATTATTATTTTGAGCTATTGAAGTAAAAAGCTATTTGAATCTCGATTAGGTGTTAAAGGTGTGTTAACCCTTCACTGCACGATTTTTTATATTTTTATGAAAAAAATCATTTGTTACCTTTTAAATAGCCCTGAGTTCAGGAAAAATGAAGAAAAAAATTAATCTTAAAAATGTGCACCAAAAATGATGTTTTAATTTTTTCTTCTATATATGGCAGAAAACACATAGCATATGCTTTGTATACCGATAAGTGTAATAATCTACAATGTGTTTTGTGCCATAAGTGGTATAAACAAATTTTCCACTAAGTGTATTTAAACATTTTTAGAACAAAGGAAATAATGACTAAGCACACTTCTAACGGAAATGCAGACACTCTTTCTTTCAAAAGCAAGAACTGTAATACCTAGACTAGTGCAACTAACTAGTGCATAAAAATCACACTAAACTGTTATAGCAATGCTCCAGAAGGGGCACAAAGCTCAGTTTAACTGCATTTAAAAATCATAGGAATATATGAGGGTTTATTCGGTTTGTGCCAGATCTGGCACACCGTGCAGTGAAGGGTTAAAATCAAGTGTTCTGCTCCCTGTAAGTATTTTGAGAAGACCTTTTTTATTCCCTATAAATGTGCTTTCGTTTTGAATAAAGTTAGTGGTACTCATCTTTCAACTTCAACTACTAAAATTTTGGATACTTTGAGAAACTCTAGAGGCAGTAATTCCAAGTGAAACATCATACCAATAAGCCAACATTTTTAAGTGCCACACCAGATATTTCACTAAAATGTTTAAAACCAGATCAGTGGTTTCCAACCTGGGGGCGATTTGGCTCATTAAACGAGCGTAAGTTTTTTATTATTATTATTATTAAAAGTTATTATAATTTTTTGCTTTTAGTGCAAGTGATTTTAAGACCCCCCAGATTACAATTTTAAAAAGAATACAATTCCCCAAAAAATGTACTTCTGTTATTTAAAAGTACGTCAATGATCTTGGTTGAGTATTATCATGAAAGCATTAACTATATGGCATCCCTGGCCTCGATAATGCTATAATTTTCATGTACAATTAAAATTGAATAATTAGCTTTGAAGT
>JAXGGA010002675.1:0-116904 GCA_038373865.1 Uloborus plumipes
TATATTTTCTTCCTATTTTCAGGGATTGCATTACTAGTTAACGACATTTTCAGAAAGTAAAATTCGTCATCTTTCCTTCAGAAATTAAATTTTAATATTGGTATATGTCCTATATATTGATTTTTACGTAGTTTTATTTGTATCTCTCCTGAAAATGAGAATATTAAAAAAAGGGAAAGTAACTATTAAATTGTATCGCGATCATATTGATCCTGAGTTATTTTTGTTATTTTAAATTCTTTCTAATTTCTTCAAAGTTAAATATGAGTATGAATTGAAATTATTAGCAAGCCTCCTTTTTGTTGGAGTATTTTACACGGAAAAGTAAAGTCCATTGACTACCTAATCTACGATTTTTTGGATATGGGACAAATCTTGAAACTTTCCCCCTAACCAATCTTGTTTCAAGTTTTTATATTGAGGTTTTAATGAAAATAGTCACAAAAATCCTATAAATAGTTAAAAAAAACTAAAAAATACGCTTTTAGAGTTAATCAAACTAAAAATAAAATTTTCAAAACTATTGAATATCCGCCAAGTTTACATACACTTATAATGCATCAAGATGTATTTTAGTATTAAACCTTAGTATTAATAATAGTATTAAATATATTACTTTTATATATTCAAAGAACATGAATTTTATCTTTAATTCAGAGTTACATACAAACAAACTGAAACAATTATAACGCATCAACATGTAATATAGTTTAGCCTTTAGTATTAATATTAGTATTAAATATATTATTTTATATTTGTAAAGAACGTGAATTTTATCTTTTATTTAGAGTTACATACAAACCCACATGTGAAACTAATAAAAGCGAATTTAAAAAATAGAGTAACTTTGCCATCCTCCAAAAGTTGCAGCCTGGGGCAACGGCCCTGCCCCCCATTTCATCCGGTACTGTTCACTGACGAATTTTCTCTAGACAACTTTTTTTGAAAAATATATTTTTCTTAACAAAAAAAAAGATAGAAATATTCATAAAACGTACAACATAAAAACACTGAAGAAATTTCAACATTCAACAAATGTTTGACAAAACATGCTGAATATGTTCCCTTTTCCGCATTAAAAAAAAATTTACTAACCATAGTTGAAAAAACTTATCTGGAGCAGCTGTTCTGGGCACAAACGTTACAAACTAAACTACTTTAGAAATAAGAATTGGTACTGGAAGCAAAGTAATTAGTCCAAAGTTTGAAAACAAAATACTTCCTGGTATTAAAAGTTTCAAAACCGAGGGCATTATTGTAACCTAGAACAAAACACCCATTACAGTACTAAAGAATCCAGGACGGTCCGATGCTAATCCCTTGCATATGGTAATTTAAATGCTCCTTTCCTTAGTAGTTCCGCTGTTTCATAAGACTCCGTATGTTAAGTTTTTTTTTCTTCTTTCTTCTCTCTTTCTCTCTTTCTATTTGTTGTATTTTTTTAATGAAAGTTGAAAGCAGGGGGAAATTCTTTAGTCACCTGTTGCCAATAATTACAACGTAATTTAGACGATTTTTTTTTTAAATAGTGTCCACTTTTTTATATCGTAATTAAGGAAATCAAACAAAATGCTTCTTTAAAAAATTCTTGAGATTAATAATCTTTTCTAGCCAAGGGCGGACCCAGAAATGTGCCAAGGGAGGGGCGATTAATTTTTGTTCCTTACTTGCCCATTTTTTTCTCCATGCATCCTAGTAAACACATGTTAATTACAAATGTTTTAGTCTTCCATTTCGAAAAATTTCCAGTTCAGAGCACCGAATCGCCGTACCCTTTCCCTTAATAGCATCAAAGATCAACTAAATTTGCCTTTTTGAACTTCAAAATCTAAAAACTGCTGGAAAAGAGTCCCTCAAGAAAGCAGCGGAGGGGGAGCCCCTCCCTTGTATCCGCTCTTGTTTCTGGCTCCATATTTTGTTGCTTTTTGCTTGTTCTATCAATATTACTGATTTGAAATAGATGTACTTTTGATTGAAGGAAAACCCCCCATTATATTGCTTGAATACGCCATCATGTGGTGATTTAAGAACTTAATCAAAGAGGTAAATCATTTCAATTTTGCGCGGAAGAATCAGGTGTCCCTATGGAAAGGTAATATCTCTTCTCTACTAATAATAAAGCTGAAAGTTTGTCTCTCTGTCTTTCCTTCTGTCTTTCCTTCTGTCTGTCTGTCTGTTACGCGCGTAGCGCCAAAACCGTTCGGTCGATTTTCATGCCACTTGGTACAAAATTAGTTTGTATCATGTAGTTTTGCACCTCGAAGCGATTTTTCGAAAATTCCATTTCGTTCTTTTTCTATTCGAATTCTTAGCGGAAATTCGATAAAATAGGGAAGAAATATTTTATACACATTTTCAAGTCTTATGTCATTCGAAAGCTTGAAATTTTCTGCACAAAATGAAGTTTTTTCGAAGTTTCTACGATCATCAGGAGAGCTGTAACAATTGTTTTTAGAATCCCGGAATTCAAGGCTTACCTTCAGTAAAGCAAGCCAAACGATTCTAAAATGGTTAATGAAATGAATTATTTTATCAACGGAAATCAACTTTTCATGCTGTTACTATGGTTACGTGTTCATACTTATTTTTGTTTCGTTCTTTTTCCAGGGTTGCCAGAAGTAGTATTTTTGATACTACGGTAGTATTTTTTCGGCCCAAATAAGGAGCGTAGTATTTTTCTGGCCACCCTGTTTCCAATATACTAATGACTTAATTAAAAGATTTGGCGGATTTTTTTTCCATTTTTATAGATTTCGCATTTCAGCAATATTGATTTTGGCAACGTTTAGAAACAGTAGTAGGAGCGTCTATCGCCCATTTAGCGAGAAAGGGGTACCCAAAGCACAAAGATTAACCAAATATCGTATAAATTGTGACATTGCAACGTTCTTTTTAAAGTGTTTCATTTCGGAAAATGTATTGTTTTGTTTTTAAAGCTGGGAAAGGAAACTTTCTTCTTCTTTCAAATTTTGGTAAGATTTCTGTTGGTTTCTGTGAGCAACAAAATTGTTCTTATTTTCTCTTTTGGCTTATTTTTGTGCATCTCCAGTTGGGGTTTCATTTGAATGTCACAAGGGGATGCTTTACCCCTTTTTTGGAGTTAATCAGTGTTAATTTCAATGCAGATGAATTGGCGCGACCACTTGGCGATATATCGCCAAGCCTTTGGTCGCGAAGTATTTGTCGCCAATTTGGCGACATATCGCCAAGTTGGCGATTTTTTTTATTTGGACTCAATTTGGCGCTATTAGCGATATTTTGCCAATTTGGCGTCAAATTTGCGATTTTTTTAAAAACTTTTTTTGGGGGGGGGGGTTCAATTTGGCGCTATTGGTGATATTTTGCGAAAAATTCACTGAATGATGTTAAAATCAGCGATATTTTGGAGATTAATCATTGTAAAACATTTTTTTGCATTGTTTCGTGGCAAACTAGGGATATAAATGTTTGAATTGTTATCTTACTCCCTCCAAGCACTATTTTAGCACTTAAGGCATCTACTAAGAAATGTACACGTAAAAGGAAGTAGTGTAGGGCCCATACCAAATTTTTATATCATACTTTGAAGGAATTGTAGTTGAATTATAACTAAAATAGAGTATTTTTTCTGCTATATTAATTATTTTACAAATGAACTTTTAATTTTATACCACGGGCAAAGCCGTGCGGGTACCGCTAGTTCTACATAAAAGGGTCAATCTTGATACGACCTCTCTCAGCAGCCATTTGGCCATTAGTCAGAAACTACACCGCCTGCTACAGTTTATTTAATTTTTGAGGATTACTTGATGCATTTTCACCCTCAAGAGTGATTGATTTATTTCTTGAGTTGGCGGTCGGTTGGTGATTTTCAGATGGTTTTTTAATCGCATTTTTCCTCATTTAGTAGCCTTCTGGCTACCCACTCTGTTTTCAACTTTGAACAAATGAGTTTGATTTAAGTTTGAGTGTAAGATTTTAATAGTATTACTTACATTATAAATATATGAAGAGCAGAGGGGAGAAAATGGAAATGTCTATCTTTCCAGCGTTCTAGAAAATCACTTTTCGAAGTTCAAAGCTTCTACCTTTCTTCGTTAAACAGTAACTTTTTCCGTAAAATTTTACATTGAACTCCCACCCTATTTAAATAGAGCAACGAATTCTACTCTACTCAGTGTTGCCATATGAAGCTCAACTCGAAAAAAAAAAAAAAAAAAAAGTTTGCTTTTCTGACGTATTCACTCCCAATATTTTCCCTCAAAAATAAGATTTATCAAAATATTTATATTACTCTTTCTTTCAAGAGTTAAATTCATGTCTGAAAAACAATAAGTACACCCACAAAAAGTTGAGAACGTTTTATTTAGAAATACATTTTTAAAGAATAAAACATTTTTTTTAATCCATAAAGCAAAATCGTAACTTATTGAAAAGTGAATAGTAAAATGAAAGTTCTTATAAAAGTAAAAGAAATTGTGTTTCATGTAAAAAAAAAAGACGTATATTGCTTTCTAAGCCAAATGCAGAAAGTATGTATAGCTTGATTTTATTTTATCTTTAAAGCTTCGATAGATTCTTGAATTCCTTTTCGTTTATTTTTTTCAGAATGAAGATGGCGAAAGATGCTAAAATTCTCAGTTGCCATGACAACGAGGCTTTCTTTAATACCAGTCATCAAAAATTTAACACCAAAACTAAAAATTCTTTCAACGCCCAAGCGAATGAAATTTTGACATCAATTGAAGGCTTTAAAGAAGTAACGGACAGAAAGCATAGAACATTTTTTCGCGAATTGGGTTCGGAAATGCACGTTGCTTTTGCTCCTGTTGCCACTTCACTGCTTTATTTTTAGAATGCATTAAAAAGTCATCCATGATTTTTCGGATTTTACAGTTTGAAGCACTTAAAATATACTAAGAAATGGAAGCCACATTTTATAGTGCAACAAACGTTCCTAAGAAAATGTAGTTGGTTGCTACGTTAGATCAAAATTTAATCCGCCAACAAGAGAATCAAAGTTTTGAGCTTTTGAATATTTCATGGAACAAAAAGTAGAAGTTTCTATTTAAGTGACATGCTGTCACTTGCTGACATGCTGGAAATTGAATCCATTAAAGAAAAATAATTATGATAAAATGCAAATGGATTAAAATGAAGATTTACAAGGATAGTTTTGTTAGAATGACTTCATATTCATTTTAGATTTTTTGTGCTTTAATATGGCGAAATAGGTTTTAAAGAAATTCATCATTGGCTTCGTAGTTTGATTACTGAATCCTCTTCAGAATAATTAGAGAAAAGAATATGTTTTGTTACCAACCTTGTACAAATTTCATTCTTTCATGATCTTCATTCATCTATAATGTCTTCATTCTTCGGATGATTTCTCGTTCACGATTCACAATTTTAAGTAAAATACAGTTTTAACCTTGACTCGATATAAAACAATGGAGAGCAAAAGCGATGAAGAATATCACGTTAGCTTGGACTCACAATCCAGTGCTACTTATCAACCTGTACCTAACACACCCACTCTGAAAAACTCAGTGACAGCAAGCAAGTCAAAAACCCCCAAGTACCTCCGAAATGCCTCGATCAAGTTGCTTACACATCCAGTAGACAAAAACATTGCTTGGAGCTTTCTAGTATCGGTCATTTTCGCAGCGATATCAGTTTTGACAGGATTTCCTACTGTTATCCTGTTGTTGTGGATTCTGGGCATAGCTTTAGGGTTGAGGATATTTCTCGCGGGGTGTTGTGGTTACAAGAGAAACGCAAGAATCGGTGACGTCGAAGCGCAACAGGACCAAAATAGACGTTCATCTTGTTTACGTCCGGAAAACTTCATCAAGCCACCTGAAGCACTGTGGTTGCACGATTCGAGCTTCAATCTGCACATTGCACATTGCCTCTTCTTCCTCGAGCCAGGATTGAGCACAGAAAAGCTTCAGGACATAGTCAGGAATCGAGTGCTGTGCAAGACGACCAGGAACGGTGAACGAGCTTTCCCCAGGTTCGTCCAGAAAGTGGTTCCAGTGTGCAGTGGATACTGTTGGGTGGATGACGAGGATTTCGCACTGGATAACCACATCTACGACGAACAGTGTGATATTGCAACTTCGGAAGAGCTGGAGGAACACGTCAGCACTCTAATGAGCCAGCCCCTCCCTCTGTCGAAGCCATTATGGGAGATCAGACTCATTAAAGACTTTGGCCGGTCCAAAGATACTGTCCTAGTTATCAGGGTTCATCAAGCAGTAAGCGATGCTATAACTTTAATCTACATTCTCGGGAACTGTCTTTCAGATAACCAGCGCTATATCAAATTGAAAACACGTTTTGGATCGGCGACGTATTTTCTTAACCTTTTTCGTGCACTTTTTGTGGCTCCTTTGACTTTTATTGGTTGGCTAATCTTGAAACGCAGGGACTACAACTTCTTCAACCGCCGTCACAAACCTCAGAGTAGAGTTGTGGCTTGGTCTCACAACATACGTTTCTCAAAGGTGCTGAGGATAAAACAGGTTATGCGTTGCAGTTTGAATGACGTTTTTGTGTCTGCAGTATCCGGAGCAGTAAGAGCTTATTTTGCCAAAAATGGAATAATGAACCCACCGAACGTTACGGTAAGTTTTTTTCCAATCACTACTATTTTTTATATTACTTGTCTCTTATTTTCAATAAATTAAACTATAAATCTTTCTGAAATCAAATCTGGAATAGGTTGATTGTCAGATTAAATTTTCCTGTTTCCACCTGAACTATTTAAAAGTGTTGTCTAGAACTGCGCAGAAGACCAGTTGTCAATAACTGCTTTACTTAACTTTGAAGTGCTTATAAAAAATCTTTTAAAAAAACGAAACGAGAAAACACACATGTTCACACCTTCTGTATACTTATTTCTCAACTGGGATGGTTTAATAAGCAGCAGAAACATGCCAAAAGCAGTTTTTATAAGTGCAGTGTTAAAGCTACTCTGGTGAAAGATCAATTTCTATTAAGTACTGGACGGGCATGATGCTATGGAATGGACTATTACGAGCCAAATCCAGGTTTTTACCGCCAAATATGGATTCCAAGATGAATTCTTTTGTTTTACATAACTCCCTCCAAAAACGACGCAGAGCATTCACGTTGAAACACTTTTGAAATTTTCTCGAAATTTTTGAATTATTGATTTGCGACGAATGAAAGTATTGATTATGCACATGATGTCGTTCCACCCAACTCGATATTAATCTTTCATAGGATTAGCATTTCCTAGCCTTAGAAATACGTCATGGATCCCTATTCATTATCATTTGAATAGGAAGCCTTCATTTACGTTAAAAGGCTTCCAATGGAATATTTTCTAAATTCCCGAGTTTAAGAGCGCATCACTTCGAAAATGTGTCGGCATCACATATTTCTCCTAGATTGGTATTGATTTTTCACTCACGGATTTATGTATGGGCTCAAAACTGAAGAGATAACTTTTATTTAATAGTTTTTATGTCTTATATGTTGCGATAAATTTTCTATTTTCAATATGTAATATGCGTCTTAATATTTTATTTAAAAAAAACAACAGCAACAAAATAAATGCCTAGAATCAGACTTCTAAATACTGACCAGTTAAAAGAAAATATTTTTTTTTTCACTTTCCTCATTTAAATATTTAGAAAATGCGTCATACTATTATCTTTTTTATGTATTTTTTTTAACCATTACTTAGGCGGAGTGGCGTTTTATCACTGTCAAACATTTCTATTTCTTTTAAATACATAATTAACTTCGTAATATAAACAAGCCGCAATTAATCAAATGCTTTATCTTTAACGACAGCCTAATAGAAAATTATTTACAAAAAAGGGAGTGATTCTTTTTATTTCGTTTAGCTCTCACTCATTACGCAGCTAGAAAAAAATGCATTGAAGCGCATTAATTGATTATGACAGCGTCTTTTGTTCTTTAAATATTGCTGTGTATATGAAAGATGAGCTGTGATTTATTCATTGTCACGGCTTCGGAAATTCATGGTGACGTTTGAGAAGATCCCCACGTTCGTTTCCATGCGGACACTGTTAAAAATTCAGGAAGCTTTTGTGGTAAATGTTACTGTAAAATTTAGCGTTTACAGTACAAAATTTTTTTAGTGAATTGTACCAATAAAAAAAATTGCGATTGCAGCGCCAATTGATCACCATGTAACTTACTGTGAGATGCAGATGACACCCTATTTCCGCTCTCCAGACGTGTCTCATCTGGTACCGTGGATAGTAAAGCAGCGTGAAAAAATTGGGTCCCGGGTTCGCGCGCGCGATCCTTGTCGTCCGTACCTCGCGCTTTTTAATTCTCGTTTTCTCTTCCGTAAACTTTTACATCAAAAAATATTTTACGGTAAAAGTTACTGGCAACATGGATGCCAGTAACTTTTACCGCAAAATTTCAGGAAAATTTTTAACAGTGGAGAAAATTTGTCTAAGCAAGGTAACCATTTGTATTTTTCCAGAAGCCGGGACATTTCACTTGAAGGCTACAGCATGTGTATGAAAAAAAGTCGCGTGTTTTTGCACTTTGTGCTTATTTATACAGAAAAGAGCAGAAGTGAACACTCAAAAAAAAAAAAAAAGCACTTGATGTAGCATTATGAGTTAAAATTATGAACTAATTAGTGTGAGTATATTTGGTGCTGATTTTAAATAGCAGTAAAATTCTTGATAGGATTTTGTGCAATTTATTTTTACAATCAAAGTTTCTTCGAGTTCTGCAACTGCATTTTCTTCGCTCGAGCATAAATTGATCAGACAAAAAACTACTTTTTCTACTGGTGCATTAGGACCGAGTGAACATAAATATATTCAACAAATTATGCGAAACTTAGCGTAATTTTAGCGTGAATTACAGCTATTAAAATCCGTAATCAATTTCTTCCAATGACAATCAGTTTAAACATTTCCAGTCAGGCTCGTCATCTAGGTGCTCAAGGGCAACGTTTGCTCCCCTGGCCCAAAGAATTGATTTGATGGGAGTGCCGCGGCACTCTTAAATTGATACTCATCCCCAGATTTAATATTCATTGACTTCAGAGACGCTCATTTCGGGGAAGGGGGGGGGGGGAGTGTCATGGCGCAGACTACACAGTTGAAATTTTTAACGGTGTGTTTTTATAGAATTTTTTTTTCCTTCAATGGTGTGCTTTCACCACAGGGAGTCTTTGTGACATTTGGGGTTTCGCCATTGCTCTGGAAAGAATGGGCACCCTGTTGATGACCCGTTGACCTCCCTATAGTATTCTGAAATACTGGGTATTTTCTTAGTGTTCTATTTTGTCTTTTCAGTAAGCTGGACATTTTAGCTTACAACAACTATGTATGAGGATAACGGGACAAGCAACCATAAAATAGCAGTGTTCCTTGCAAAATCGGACGTATGGTCCTTAAGCATTATTCATAAGCTTGTTTAGAGCCGACGCGAGGCCATGTCAGCCTAAACGGACACTAGAGGCCTGCCCTTTGGGCCCGATTTCGAAGAAGAGTGGTTTTGATTTTCTAAATTTTATACAGGAAGGGACCTGGTGGTCAATTTGACTAGGCGCCCACCTTGGCTCTCGGCGGCACTGAGTGTGCAATGCAGAAAAAACACTTATGGGCAATTCCATGTGACTCACGTTACAATTTGACGTGATTTTACAAAAGTAAATGTTATATATATTAAAGAAATACCATGCCTGATTTAAATAAAGCTGTTGACAGTCATCTGGTATGCAGTGAGAACCCGTGGATGTCAGCATTTTAAATTTCAACAGAAATAGATGGTGTTTCAACCTGAATTTAACATCGTGACTCACGTTACAAAAAAAAGGAACTCAAGTTTTTTGGATAATTAAAAACCTAAGATTCCTGCTCTTTCAGAATAATTAAATTTAAAAACTGCTTTTCATGACACAAAATATGTTTCTAAGTTATGATCTATACAAAAATAAAGTTCATTCTGCAGTCACTAATTAAGTTATTCAATATTTTGAGTGTGACTCACATTACACAGTTTCGTGACTCACGTTACATCTCCGTTTTAGTCCTTTACTTTACATCTTATTTTGAAAATTTTGTGTAGAGATTTCACCTAAATTCAATTAAAATTAATGCTTAATGGCTTGTTTTCTTTAGTTGATCAGTTTTAAATACAATAAAACCTCTCCGAGCGGTCACTTTTACAAAGCGGCCACCCCTCTTAACGGCCAATTTTTCGCAGCACGAAATTTTTGTTCCATAGACCTAGGGCTAAAATTCTCCTTAGCAGCTGATATCTAACCCCTCTGAACGGTCACAGAGTGGATTCATCAATTCAATTTTCCAAAACATATGTTTGTCTTTTTTATACTACTTCCCATATTTTCTTTGTGGCTGCATTGTACTGATTTTAAATTCTCAATTCATACATCTGGAAACTTTTACAGGATACTACACACCATTACATTTCTTATAATGCCAATCATAACATTTAATGTTGCATAATGGCTGTAAAATTAGTTGACTGCTGTCAGAAGTAGGCTCTTCAAAGTACTTATTTTTCTCATCCACTACTGATGAATAATTAAATTTTAAGCATCTCAAAAGAGAACAAGTGAGATGTTGACCTTGCTTTTTTAAATTTCTCTTATGTTCCAATTTTTATATGTATATATATATATTTTTTTCTCGCTCAAGCAAATTTTTTATATCATTTTTGTTGAGATTTTCTTGGGATAAATAATTTTTTCAGCATGAGTTCGGTGGACATTGAAATCTTGTTTTCAAATTTACGGATGAGTGTTGAGTAACTCACTTATGACTACAGTTTAACTGTAAGGTGAATTAACGGAATTTCTCCTTGTTTTGCTGTCTTCAAAACTAATGTCGAACTCAGCATCACTTACTGCAACTCTTAACTGTTCCTTTTTCAACAGTTTAGCAAGTTTAACTTTATTTTCTTTGCAACTCTTTCAGATTTTAATTAAATGTTGAGCATTGAACTTTTAATCATTCAATATTTTTTAATTATACTATTCAATACATAAAAAAAATCAACAATTTTTTAAATTGAAATAACTAAATACCATTATGGGGCACAGATGAACTGTTCACATCTGCCCCTACATAATGTGTTCACATGTGCCCCTTATCTTAACTTAGGCCTAATTTGATAAAAACTATATTTTTTTGCAATTGAAAAAAAATAGTGAGTGAAAAATTTCCTTATTAATGCCGCTTTAACACAAATAAAGTTCAAATCACAAAAAAATTGTTTTGAATGTGTTTTTACTCGGAGAACTGGAGCATAAAAGTTTATTGACACCTTCCAAAACATAAGATCTTTGATAACTGAAAAACAAAATGGTTTAGATCTTTGAAATTTCAGTCAGGATATAGTACTTGTGTGTTGCCATCTACATAATTTTTCTCAGATTTTTCTCTTCATGTTAATTGGGTAAAATAGCGTTTGTTCACATGTGCCCCTGTTTACATGTGCCCCCCCCCTCTCCCCTATAGTAGATTTCATCCATTTTTTGTCATTTTAATTAATTATTTAGTTTGTCATATTTATTTATTTACTTATGTTATTGACTTTGTTTTATGTTATTTATTTATTTTATTTTATTTCACTGTTTTCAATGGAAGACAGCAAAAATCATTTAAAAGAGAAAAAGAAACAGGAATTTACACAGATTACAAACTAACTGTTCCGTAATAGGGACAATTTTTAAGTTGTATAACCATCCGACAAAGAATCAGTAAAAGCGTTTTGGATACAAAAATCAAAAGCAGAATTGGAAACTAGTATTTTCCCAAGACCAAAGTATTTTATTTTCCGTATTATATTTCAATACTTTTATTTCTTCTTATATGCCAAGGGAGCAATGGATGCTTTTGCAGCATATTTCAAGTGGGTCCCTTGATAGTTCAGCCTTACTTATGTATGAAAAAGTAAGCCTTGGGAGAAGATACTTTATGGCTCGTACGTAAATACGTTTCTATGCAGTTGAAAGCAGATAAATATATATTTGTGGTTTAAAACTTTTTGATCCTTTACGAACGACAACGTCATATTTTATACTCAAAACAAATAAATTTTAAAATTTTGAAATTGAAGATTTTGTCAAAGTAACAATAATTTATAGACGACAAGAAGACACAAAAAAAAAAATATTAGCAAATTTTTTCGTTATGTTTTGCTGAAAAAACAGCCAGAAGCTGTCTAATTGGAGTTAAAAAAATATCGTCGTTTATTAAATCGTTCCTTGATTGTGTTTTTTTTTCTCAAATTTCTTTTATAGAGTCCCCTTCCCACATAAAATCAAACAAACGCTTCGATATGCATTTTTATTGAGTAAAAATTCGAACCAATTTGGACCATAATTAGTTCAGATTTTAGAAAGTAACGAAGAAACATTCATTTAGGAGAATAGTATGTCATTGAATAATATATAGAGATCATACAATATACAGGTAGTTATCAAAATAATGGAAACACTTGAGATTCATAAGAAAAATCTACCGTTCATCGCAAAATAAGCGATCAATTGTTCTTTAATTTTAATCATACAAAATATAGACTTCACCGGACAGTTCCACATTGAAATTAAATCACACATGCATTTGGGGGACGACAAAAAGGGGGGTCGGAAGAAAACACGCTTTTTGACCATAACTCTTTGTAAATAGCTCCGAATTAGCTATAAATTTCAGTAATTAATTAGCATACTATGTATATAATTACTGTACAAATTTTTATGAACGTACCACTCTTACTTCCGAAGATATGAAACATTTTTTTTAAAATGGCAATTTTATTTAGAGGGTTTTTGCTCATAACACGCAGAGTTTTTGATCAAACCTTATCAAAACTTCAGGAAAGATGACGAAATACAAGAGAAAGAACATACTAAAACGGTAAATAAAAATATTAAAAATCCGATGAGACTTGAATGTTAAAAGGAAATAATTTTTCACGGCGCATGCGCAAACGACAGAAATTTATAACTACAAAAATATTGTATCTAAATATCTATATTTTGTATGACTAAAGTTAAAGAACAATTGATCGCTTATTTTGCGATGAACGGTAGATTTTATGAATCTCAAGTGTTTCGATTATTTTGATAACTACCTGTATATGAACATAATATATAATACAGTATAGTGCTTTGACCTATAACAACGTGATTTTTATAAATACAAATACAAATACAAATACAAATGTGGCGACCAGCAGCAGGCTCAGGGCCCAACATGGCTGGTCCTAGTCAAATTAAAGACCCCAATGAAGATCAATGGCCCTCTTAAAGCCATCTACTCCATTGCTCTTTACCGCCTCTTCCGGTAAGCTGTTCCAAGTTCCCACTACCCTGCTAAAATAGTAATTTTTTCGAATTTCCAGGTTCGCCTGAGGTTTAAACAGCTTAAAACAATGACCCCTTGTCCTGCTTTCCTTGCAAAAATCTAACCCCGTAACATCATTCATTTTAATAAATTTAAATAACTGAATCATGTCCCCTCTGGTTCTCCGTTGCTCAAGACTATACATATTAAGCATTCTAAGTCTGGAATCATAGTCTAAATTAGAAAATCCATTTACTAACCTTGTAGCCCTTCTTTGTACCCTTTCCAATAAATTAATGTCTTTCTTCAGATAAGGAGACCAAAACTGAACAGCATACTCCAAATGAGGTCTTACCAAACTTCTATATAGAGGCAGAAGAACCTTCTTAGATTTGTTTGAAATAGATCTATTAATAAACCCAAGCATCCTATTGGCTTTGTTACTAGCTATGCTGCACTGTTGACTGGACTTGAAATCCTGATTTATTAAGACACCTAGATCCATAACATTATCTGCCCTACTAATGACTGAACCCTGTAAATAATAGCTTGTATGCTTATTTCCATGACCGAAATGCAGCACTTGACATTTCCCAACATTAACTGCCATACCCCACTTGTCTGCCCATTTAGTAATATGATCCAAATCCTGTTGCAGCTGATTTATTTGTTCGTCATTTTCTACAACCCCCATAAGTTTGACATCATCGGCAAAACAATTCATGTTTCCAGAAACATTTTCACGAATGTCATTCATAAAAATAATAAACAAAAGGGGACCTAAAACTGATCCTTGGGGAACCCCACTTAAAACTTCACTCCATTTAGAATAGTTACCCCTAACAACTACTCTTTGTTTCCTTCCTGTCAGCCAATTCCTAACCCAAACTAGAATTTTACCTCCTACCCCTATACCAGCTAATTTGCTGAGTAGTGCTACATGCGGTACCAAATAATATTTCAACTGCGGCGTACGTGTAGGACGGCGTGTCCCCCACTGGAATAGAACCGGGGACCTCTGTGGTAGAAACCCAGTTGACTTAACAGTTGACTTTAACTAAAAGCAGTGCAATTTCAACACAGAAACCTAAAACTAATACGAAATAGGATATTGTATAAATGAGAGCAAGTTGATTCGCTTAAACTGTTGGGTTTTACACCAAAATGTTTTAGTAGAGAAAATGATAATGTTCGAGCACAGTATTTCAATATTTTAAGAGAACAAAAATTAGAAAAATAAACATAAAACCAAATGACAACAAAACTTGAAGCAATATACGATTGCAAATTGCAGAGGTAGAAAAATAAACACAATGATAAAACGTTTTATTTCATGCTATTTTGAAGGAAAGTATAATATAACAATCAAAACTCGAACTTTTTATTTAAAATTAAAAAAAAAAGTTTCATATTTTAATCGTTGCCAAAGAAAACATGAAAATAAAATCCTTGAAGACTAGGAAAGAAAAAAAAAGACAGACTCGACTATCAATATAACAATGGCATTACATTATACAACAATTTATATAAATCTATTTTTTTCTAGATTTACGCAATTGCACTACACTCCAAATCAATAAAAATATATTTAACTGTCTATGTAATCAAATTAGAACGGTGAATATCAGTCTAATCTACGTAATAAATATTTTTAATGATCTCGAGAAGCCTTTTACAAAAATATTCGCTTTCTAATCAATAGTCAATCTAATTTAGTTTCGGAAAAATATTTTCGCGCTGTGTGAATTGTTCAGAAAGAAATTATTTTGTTCCGGCAGTTAAAAATAAACTTCACTGACAGTAAAACTGTTTGAATCAAATTATTATTCTTTCCTGCTGTTCCCCGTCTTTTCAACTGTCACAATTTTCTCTGCCCCAACTGAACGAAAAAGGTTCTTAATTTTCTGAAGAACAAAGTAGAATGTTTCCGATTTTCAGAACTTTTTCTCGATTTAAACTGGAAGCAAACTTATTCAAAACGCTTGGAAAATAACAGGAAAACATTATTTGCAGTTCTGAAACTCAATTGTATATAAATTGAAAAATTAAAAACATTTTTTTAGAAATAACGGAATTTTATTCTGAAATATTTTTAAACACTATTCACAAAACAAATTTTTATGCTCTTCATAATATATTTCATTCCAAGGAAAACATTATACTGAAAATCGCATTTCTTACCTAAACATTTATTTGCCTCCAATGCATCTCTTGGTTTTAGGTGGTATGAATGGTCGATTAGCAAAGCTCGATTATTCTGCAGTCTTACAATTTAAAAATGATGTCTAAAATAAAAAGAAAACCTTAAATCATAAATGATTTAATTTTTTAATATGAATGTAATGGTGAATTTCAATTTAAGTAAATAAACGTTAAGTTACCGAAGTAAAAATAACTAAACAGACGTTCCCTTGTGATATATCATAAAAAAGAATTGCAATAAAATAAAAATTTAGTTTGCTTCAGAATACAAAGTTTCTCAGTCAAGGATTGTAGAAAAGTTTTGAGAAACATTACTTTTTAATTTATTAAAACTTTGTTGAGCACAAAGCAAAATTTTCATATAAAATTCTGTTGTAAGAAAATTATAAAACGTAGGTTTAAAAAGCGAAAACATTTTAAAACATGTTTATCAAAAAATAAGTAGTAACAACAATTGAACTCTTCGAAAGAAAAGTTTTGCAAGATTGAAAAAATACAAGAAATGATACTCAATTTCGTTACTTATAAATGCAAATATGTACTCATAGTTGTTTTAATTATTATACATACATAATCCAACATCTCTTGCGAAATGCAAACAAAAACAAGTAAAAACAGTGGTTATCGCAAAAAAAGGATTTTTACCATAGTTTTAATAAAACAAAACTAGAACATTTTCTTTATTTGTTAATATTTGAAGCCCTTTTTTGTACTCTTGAAAATACATTCTGCCAAATGTTTTTCTTTCAAACTTTACACCATTTTAAAGCTGAAAAGAAACATTGTTAGAGTATATTTACTTAAAAATGTAAGAGTTCGGTGCAGTATTTACATTTTTATTGTTTATTCGTGATTTTACGTGACCAAAAACCGTTAGGAAGGAATTGGAAATCTTAAAATTTAGCATCAATTTTAAATAGCTTTAAAAATCGAACGATATTTTTTTAAAAATGTTAAAGTTCCACAGGGACAGTCAAAATCGAAAACATTCTAAACGGAAATGGTGAGAAGCAATGGAGTCTTTTTCCTAATTTCTTAGTCTGCATCTTGCGCGACAGATTTTCAATTCTTCTTTAAAAACAGTAGCTTATATTATTCAGCCAAAACGGACGAGAAACAAGCTCTTTAATTTCTATTTAGCTCCCAAGAGCTCAAAAAATCCTGTTTACTTCCCATAATTAATCCCTTTTGTTCCCTTTCGCTTCGAAATTTCCAACTTAAATTGCATTTCTGCTTTGAAGGGATTTAAATCCGTTGAACATTTTTTTTCTTTTCTTTCTCTAAAAATCGCAGAGATTAAATTCAAACGGCATTTAACGTTTGATATTGAAAATTCAAATAAGAAAACTTGAAAAATAAATGACAAGGCGGTAAGCGCTCCAAATCTTTTCCTTTGCGTTAAAAAAAACAACCCCTTGCACTATTTATTTTTTAACCACCATGGGATTCTAGCTAACGATGGAAACTAATTCGCAATAGTCTCGCAGGTACGTGATAACTTCGGGTCGTTAAGGAAAATGGAGAAAAATTTTGCCTTACCTTTTTTTCCTTATAAAGTCATTACCAGAGAATGTTAAGTAAACTTCTCGATCGTGTTGCAATTTTATAGATGTCTTACTATTACTTTATTTAATTGCGCGTGAGCTCTTGAGTTTCATATATCTTCACAGGCAAAGATTGTTTCATCCGTGACCAATTTTCAATTGTGAAATTTGTATAATAAGATGTACAGTTGAACCTTTGGCAAACAGTTAATAGCCTTAAGAAATATATTAATTTATTGAAAAGGGTACAAAGGAGGGCTAAAAGGTTAGTGAATAAATTTTCTAATTTAGACTATGATTCCAGACTTAGAATGCTCAGTATGTATAGTCTTGAGCAAAAGGAACATCAGAAAGGACATGATTCAGTTGTTTAAATTTATCAAAATGAAAGATATTATGGGGTTAAATTTTTCACGGAAAATAGGACAAGGGGTCTTTGTGATAAGCTGTTTAAATCTTAAGCTAACCTTTAAATTCGGAAAAATTACTATTTTAGCAGGGTAGTGGGAACTTGAAACAGTTTACCGAAAGAGACGGTAAGGAGCAATGGGAGTAGATAGCTTTAAGAGGGCCATTGATCTTGATTGGGGTCTATAATTTGACTAGGACCAGCCCAGTTGGGCACAGAGCCTGCGGCTGGTCGTCGTATTTGTATTTGTATAAAAACTAACTATGCTATATATTAAAACAAGAAGTTCTGTCAAGAACTAAACGAACCTACTTTCCCGTACATCGACATCGGCATTCTAGCATCTGATCAATATTCTCTTGATTATCTGAAACTGAAAATTATGTCAAACATACCTTTTTAGCACTTAAAGCTGATTTCTAAAAGAAAAATATGTCCCTCTCATCAGATGAAATAGACACGTAAAAAGTAAATAAACGAAAAAATAAAGTTTTGTCGCACCTTTTAAAGAATGTAATTGTTATATTTCATCCGTAGAAAAATTCCTCAATCGTTTTCAAAAAAAAAAGAGTACAAAGAACATCAAAACACATTTTATCAACGAAAGAAAAAAAAACTCGTTCATTAATAAAATGTCTCGAATTTCATTTTTAATCCGTTGCCAGTCGTTAAATATAGATAAAGAATTAACTGCTCTCGTAAATGAAAAATTTTTGTTACAAAAAAAAAAAACATCGGCTGCAAAAAAATAAATAAATAAATAATAAATCATAATAAGTAAAATAAAACAAATAAATAAACAAAAAATCGTCTGCACAGTCAGTCATTTTTTTCTGAGCTCGCATTTCCGCCATGTTTGCGAAGTCGAAATCGGAATCAGAGTCCTCACAGAAGATTATTCAGAGAAGTACTTTACAATACATTATTTATCAAAACCATTTTCTTACAAAGTTAGTTTGAACGAAATCCGCCTTTAAGTTCAGGATCAACATTCAACTTAAATTTCCCCGTAGGCGCTAATGTTAAGTTTTTTTTCTAAACGGTTCAACATTGAACAAAAAATGGTTCAAATCAAAAAGCGAAACATGGGAATGAGCCTCTCCGAGATCTTTCGAACAAAAAAAGTTTATTCAATTCGGACGGTTCACTTAAAAGTTTATAGGTAGGGAAAGGTTGCTTGAACGGTTCAATGTTAAAAGAAAAAATGCACAAATTGAAAATTTAAATAGGGTAATGAAGTATCCTTGCTGAGATCCTTCGAAAAAAAAATTTATTTAAATCGGACTGTTCACTCAAAAGTTATTAAAGGTAACAGCTTGTTTAAACGGTTCAATGTTGAACGAAAAATTGTTCAAATCGAAAATGTAAATACGGGAATGAAGTATCCTTGATAAAATCTTTCGAAAAAAAAAGTTTGTTCAAATAGGACCATTCACTAAAAAGTTAGTATCGCGGGACAGGTTGTTTGAACGGAGTCAAAAATTGTTCAAATCGAAAAATCAACAGACAGGGGAAAGACAGACACACAGACCAGCACACAAATTCCCCGTCTCAATACCCTACTTTACAATTTTTAATTTTTCGATATTTATTTTACTTTTTTATTTCTTTTTGGACTTGGCGATATTTTTTAGATCCATTAAGCCACTTTTAATGCATTTTTCGTCTTTTATTTTTAACGGAAAAGTAGACTACAAAGGTGTCGTAGAGAAAACAATTAGTGAACTTATAAATGGCACTACAAAATGAATGTTTGGTAGCTGGTGAGAAAAAAACATTCGACATTTAATTTGCCACTTATTTTTAATATAACACTGAGCCATTTTTGTAAGTCATAAAAAAAGAAATTGAAATTCTTCTGCCGTGAGTGAGAGACAATATTTACATGTAAACGAACTTTTCTGCTACTTTGTATTTGTATTGTATGCAATTTCCCCCTACTGTATGCAAAAAGTCCCCTTTTTTAGATATTTTTCTTCGTATCTATATTAGAAGATATACATTTTGTCTCAAATTAAACGTTTTAAATACGTTTTGTACCGTTCATTAACACTGTTGATTTCATAATTTTGAACATTTTAGAGATATTAGAGTGCTGAGCTATCAATTAACAGCACTTACCAAGTACTCCCTCTGTTCCCCTTTAAATTAGAACCGAATTAAATTTTAAAAATCCAGAGATCGCACAAATCTAAAGAAACGTCCCAATTTGTAAGGATTCTACCCCCAATGTCCCAGAAAGATCCGTATGCTTTCAAATGTACTCATGATTCATTAGCTAGAAGATAATTTAGTACGATTACTGTTGGAGGAGTACACATATTCTACCGTAAAACTTACGTCTTCATTGGGTTAAAAACTAACATGATCTCAATTGTACTTTATTTATGGAATCATGTAACGTTCACTTTGAAATACGAAATACTGTGTAAAATAGAGTGATACGATTAAAAATACGGTGTTTTTGGAAAAAAAGACATATTTTCATACAAAAATGTTTTTCCTCCTAATAATAACATTCTATTATCTCAATAACAGGGAAAACTTTAGCACTTTTTTATGTTTTATCATATATAAAATAGTTCTTACGCATTATTTCGTTGACCAAGTTCATCTATAAACTAAAATAATCAAAAAATGAAAACTGAAATCATAAAATATGGCCAAAAATCTCAATAAGTTTTCCAAAGTCATTAAATATATGTAATAATGATGTAGCGCCTTTTTATCAAAACTGTATGCAATATACCGGTAACTTCTGTCCTTCCTCTGTGTGTATGACTGTGTTGTGAATATCCGCCACACAGACCCTATAAACGGGTCTTCAGCAAGTGTGAGAGAAATTATTATAAATAAATAATTAAAAAAAAAACAGTTATGTCATTCAGACACTGCAGTATCATCCTTATTATGGACTCATTAGTCTGGTTTGGGTCGTCTGCCATATTGTAGAAAGTGGACAGCAGAATAAGTTTGGCGACATCACGCACTTTTTGACATTTTTTATTTTGGGGATATTAGCCGACGGAATTATACGTAAGTACCTAAATCAATTTTGAACTTATGGACAAATAGATGTCCCATAATGGTCTTTAAATGATGAATAGATGAGCATGAGAACCTCCTATTTCTGAGCATTTCTTTTCAAAGTTCCCCCTTCATATGACAGACCTTTCATTACATATACATATTGCGTATCCTACAATTCTCCATATCATGTTCGTGAAATGACCGCGCAGATGAGCTTTAAAACTGAAAAATGTTGCATGATGAGGGAAATACTGGACTTCATCTCTATTTCTACTACAAGGCCCTTTGGGCCTCATTGCGTGAGTAACCCAGGTAATGTCAAGCTCATCAGTAGGCCCAATTGTTAATTAGAGACATTACAATTTCAATGTACAATACTTGGCTTTAATATGCTCAGTGACAATCAAATATTGTCCCCGGAAATCCCTTCACAAATTTAACTCCACCATGTCGTATTCCGAAGATTAAGGCAAGCATTTCCGTCCAGTTGCTACAATATGTTTAGTTAAATTAAATTCTATCCAATACTTCAGGGAAATGCATGCTCATGCCAAAAGTCAGATAATCTCTGCCATCTGTTAGAGGTAATAAATAGTCGAATAGTAATGATTTGTCTCTGATTAAACTTGAACCACATGTTTCAATGCTAGTGATAAATACGTTGGGTAATATTAGTGGTATTTCAGCGCATAAAACACGCCCTTGGGGTTTCATGGACTCAGGATGAGTTTCTATTTTTGGAACGGTTGTGAGAAAATAGCTTAATGATTGATTTATGTGTACAAATACAGTGGTGCAGCAAGGGAAAGGGACAAATCATTCCCCTAACTCTAGCCCTTAATTTTACCCATCATGATACGATGTTGTTGTAGTTGTCTTGTGCCAACTATACTTGCTTGCAACTTAAGTTGACACTAACGTCACTACACGCGGAAGAAAAACCGAATTAACAGAAACCTTCTTGGCGAATTGGAAGAGAGCGCCAACTGTGTGTGAACTCTTATTGGCTGGCGCGTTCGATTCAAATGAATGTACGCTTCAAATCCGCTCGCAGAATTGAAAATATTAAAAAAATACGAATATTATGACAAAAAAAGGCTACATATGCGTAGATGAAAAAATATAACCCGATTTTTAAGGGAAGGGTCTAATTTCACCCGAAATTCCGACACTGTGCAAGGAACTACTTCCTTTGCTTGGTCTCAGCTTATTTCTTCATAGTCAAGAAAGGTTGCAGTCGAGTATAGTCTGACAATTTGGGACTTTTACAACAGTACCGTCATTCTTTGTGAAGTCCGACTTCCACAGTACACACATACCGTAGGACCCGATTTATAGGTTAGGCAACCATTAATAGCACAGGAAAACATTCACACAAAGAAAGAACAAGGGACAGAAAGTACATCCGTGCCAGAACCGAGATTCGAACCCTTAACCTCTCCATCCCAGTCAGACTTCTTTGACCAGGTTGGCATAATAATACAATAATTTATACATATGGCCAGCCAATCCTGGTAAGGTCATTTATATACAGTGAACTCTCACTTATACGCCGCCTCATTTATGCGCCTCTTTCACTTATACGACGATTTTTAATGGTCCCAGCACATTTCATAGCAAAATAATGATAAAATCATTCGTTTATGCATCGCTCTAAAGATAAATATTTCACTTATGCGCTGAATTTTCCCCTTAATGTAAAAAAACATTATTTATTTTCTTTAAAAAATAAGCATGTTTCTTCACTTTCCTCTTTAATCTTTCGCCCTTATTGTTCACGAAAGACATTTTATCCGCATGAACTAGAGTTTGAAGAGAGACAATTACTTATTATGGATCATTTTAAAGGGAACAGTTTGTAATTAGGTATGCTACAATTTTGTTTTCTCTTTATCATTGTAGTTACGCTACAGTAATTGCGAAACCGTGGTAATATGTCTCTTGTCTATAGGAACATTCTTATTAATTCTCTCATTAGAACCTAAGTTGCGTTTTAGTCCTTTAAATAGGCTTGTTCACTTATACGTCTCTCACTTATGCGCCTTTTTCTATTGGTCTCTTGGGCCGGCGCATAAGTGAGAGTTCACTGTACATGTAAAAGCTGCTGCTATAACCCCGTCGCATCTCTTTCCCCAAACAGTTAATTCTGGCAGCGCTTGTAAGTCATGTATTATTATGTATAGGGCTATCCACAGCCCCGTCATTTAGGGGGGAAGGGGGGTCAATTGCCCCCCTGACTTAGGGAAATCAATGTATTGGCATATAAGTGGGCTTGGTTTTTGCCACTTTTTGGTAAATTTTACATTGTGTATGCACCTTTTGCCCTCCCCTGGAAAATTTCGAAATGGCGTCTCTGGCTATAGATCAGGGGTGCCCATCGCCCCCAAGCTCAATGGCACAAATTCCCCCCCAAAAATTTTCTCAATCCTATTGTGCTTTTTATTTTTATCCCTCTTTTTATTTTATTTATTTTTTAATATCATTTATTTATTTTTTAAATATTATTTATTATTTTAAATATATTTTTTATTTTTTTAAATATATTTTTTATTTTTTTTAAATATATTTTTTATTTTTTTAAATATTATTTTTTTATTTTTTAAAATATTTTTATTTATTTTTTTCAAATAAATATCTATTATTTTTACATATATTATTATTATTTTTTTAAGTACTAATTATGAGCAGAATAGAATCGCTTTTTTTTCCTTCCAGACATTCCAAGCACACACACACACACAAAAAAATAAATAAATAAAAAATAATAAAGAAATAATTTAAATTACAAAAATAAATTAATGAATAATTTACATTTAAAAAAATCAGTAAATAATTTAATTAAAAAAATTAATAAATAATTCAAATAAATAAATAAATAATTAGTTTTAAAAAATCCCCCCCCCCAAAATTTTGATGGCGCAACTTGCGCCATAATCCCCCCTCCCCCCTGTGGGCACCCCTGCTATCGATAAATGAAGTCACGAGTTGAAGGGTGAAGGAGGGTTTGTGAAATTGACAGTTTGTGACAGGGTGGGGTAACAAGAAGTGTGACAGCAATTTTTTTTTTGAAATAAGAATATCTTATTAAAAAATAGCTTGACATGTGACAAAGTAAAGTGTGACACTTTGTGACAAAGGGGAAGGGGTGCCAAAAAATTGAAAAAGAAGTGTGCCTTCATTTATGGACAGCCCATTTGCAAATCAAAATGGCTGTTCGGATTACGCAAAGTCCGGTTTGATAGATTCTGGATTATTGAGAGTTTACGTGTAGGGGTATTGCAAATAGGAAAAATATCTTTTATCGCTTTTCTTTGAGAATGCAACGGATTCTCTTTGCTCTTCTGAAAAATCGCCGCGTTGATTTTCCAACAGATTAACAGCGGGCAAGAAACTCTCCGATTCATTCCATGACTTCCCAAAAGCAAACAAAATTATATTTACCTTCTTAGAAATAAGCTCTTCTGTTTCACCAATACAGATTTCACATTTCCAATGTCTTTAAAGTGCGTTCCAGTTTTAAAGAGTTTAAGAGCACTGCTTTTTCCCCCGCTCATCAAAGATTGAAAAGATTATATATCCATTCAATATTTG
Source organism: Uloborus plumipes (assembly GCA_038373865.1). Taxonomy (NCBI): domain Eukaryota; kingdom Metazoa; phylum Arthropoda; class Arachnida; order Araneae; family Uloboridae; genus Uloborus; species Uloborus plumipes. The sequence goes on from JAXGGA010002675.1 coordinate 24,099, forward strand.
TCGATAAATTTTCAAATGAGGAAATCTTGAGACAGGAATGAGATTACGAAACGGTAAAATTTTTTACTACTTAGGGCAAAGAATAACTTGGTATGTTTTCTTTACGACTTTTTTAAAATTTCAACTGACGATCAAAATGATTCTCCGAGTGTTTTCCAAGTACATAGTAAATTTAAATTATTAGTGAAACCAATGCAAACTTCATTTATTTATTTAATACGGAAATTTTAAGAACGTTTTATCTGTAAGTTCCTTTTCAACTAATCTTCTATGTAAAAAGAGGTAAAAGGCTTTTTTTTTTTTTATAATTGACTATATCCTTAGAGTCTTAGGTATGTTTCATTTGCGTCGGTTTTTTTAAACCTCTTATTCATTCTTGCTTTCATACACATTTCACTGACTTGATAATGTACTTGTCAAGACTGCACTTTGTTTTGATTGTTGTTGTTACAAATACAGTCCGTTTGTAAAATCTGCGCTTAGAACTCAAAAATGTTTCCACTTTAAAAAGGGGTGATGGAATGAAGATGAGGGCCTCCTAAATTTTTCAATTTAAAGCTTACACTTTCAACCGAACTTAGTATATTTCCAATTTACATTATTTTACTTTATTCGGTACAGTTAAAAGGTCTATATTTTTTTTTTCTTTATATTACTAACTCTCCTACAATCCCCATTTTGGTAAGATCAGAGAAGGCCTGACGCATGCATAGATTTGTAGAAGGTTTTACCTAAGAAGATCAGACAATACCACTCGGGTATCAGAGGCCTAGTCGAAACACTTGCACGATTTAAGGCGGAACTAGTAGGGCTTCCGTTTTTACTAGCACCACTAAGGTAGAAGTCCGATTAAGCTCAACACATATGCAAATAAGACCCGTTAATAGAGCAGAAAGACAATTCACAACACATATTCACACAGAGAAAGGACAAAGATAGAAGAGAGGATATGTACATCCATGCCCTAGCTGGGATTCGAACTTGGGACCACGCCATCTGAGTCAGACTTCTCTGGCCACTAAACAAGGTGGCTGGCTGTTCCGATTATGGAAAACAGATTTTAAAGCACAAAAAGGAACTCATAACATACCGTAAAATGGGGTGAATCGGAACACTTTTCAGCTTTAATTGTAAAAAAAGTAGTTAAAAGATTTTTTTTTTAATTTGATTTTTTGGGTAAAAACTTCGGTCTTGCTTTGCTTTTGATATTCCAAGCAAAGACAAAACATTTCGAACAGTTATTATTCATATATATAGGAATTTAGGGGTGTTCCGAATCACCCCGCTGATAGGGGTCAATCGGAACACATGTTAAAAATTTTATTTTTTTCAATTTAACCTGTAATAGGTCTCACAAACATGAGTAATATTGATGGGGGAGAATAAGAACAGATAGTTATTGTCAAATAAAAAAAAAATATTTTCTATACAAGTAAACGTTTATGATTTGTCAAAATTCAAAATGATTTTGAACTTATGAAAAATTAAAATTAATTTTAAGAAATGCATTTGAATTGAAATACAAAGCTGTAACATAAATTGAAGTCTGTCCACAAATATGTATTTGTCCTTAAAACTAGCAGTTGTGGCTTGGCTTAAGTTTTTTCATAACATCTTCTGGGATGAACGCTGCCTTTTCTTTAGTTTCTTAAAATCTCTGGGTTTTGGGGATTGTCCTGTAAGATTTTCCCACTTATTCATCACTGTCTGTGTGCTGGACTTTTGCTACATAAAGTCTGTATGACTTTCCCCCATGTATTTTAGGTAAAAAGAAGTCTCCTGGAGAAAAATCTTTTTAAATCTGCAACTTTCTGTCATTCTGAGATCTAGTTGCTCACGAGAAGAGATAAGCAGTAATAAATCCTTGTTCTTGTTTTGACTAGAAAAATTGGGGTTAGAATCTTGATTTTTCAAACAGTTTCCTTTAAATAAGTTTGAACTGGAACAACAGAACCAAGTGTTCCGATACACCCCGCAAATTTTTTTCCTATGTAATTTTTCTGTATTCTTCATTTTTATGACACAATTTTCAAAAAAAATGTAAATTCTAATGTGGTATTCAGTTGTTCAGATACATGCATAATTGAAACATACCACTCTTAGGTTTAAATTATAAGATGGTTTGTACTTACATATGAAGTTTTGCAGTCTATGTAAATGTGATGTTTTCTAGCATTCCACGTGCAGCCCTCCTTATAAGCCAGTAACGTTGCCAGATTGACAAAAGTAATTTTTTCCTACTTCCTATGATCTTACCTTTCTAAAAAAAAATTAATGGCGAAAAATACCCAATAGTATATTTATGAAGAATTTCTGTATACGGTCGGCAAGTTTTGTTCCGATTGACCCTGCTGTTCCTATACATCCCATTTTACGGTAGTTAAAATACAAATTCATCTACGACTACGTTCAAAAGGAATCGGGACTAATTCAGATGGACTGGCAGGATAAGCAAACGTCACCTCCCCTCCCTCCTTGAGTAATACTAGACCAGCCAGAAATTATCTCCTAAGTTGGGTGGTGAGGGATCATAACAGTCCTTACATGCATATAAACTACCATGTTAGGATTGGAATTGTATTTAAAAATCACGGGATCTGAAGGATTTCCCCCACCCCCTCTTTGCTATGCTGCTGATCTCTCTGCCAAAATTTAAAAAGACGAACGTTGAAGGAATAAAAGTATGGAATACTAAGCATTAGAATCTAATTTTTAACTGCTTGGTGGTATTATTCAACTTCGCAGAGATGGCTTATGACTCCTCCTTTTTTCAGGATTGTGCATTTTTAGGAAGTGGTGATAAGCAGATGAAAATTGAGGAATGGGATTCACAATTGCGAATTATTGGTTATAAAGCTTGAATACGTCACCTTGCTTACCTTTAATTGGTCTCTCAATTTGAGAAATTAGCCAAAGAGGAAAATATTTTAATTTTTGCACAATCGAGAAAGATTTCTCATTGGATACAAGAAAGTAGGTGGGTCTTGGTTTTATATATTTCCGCAGCCATTGGCCCTTGACTGCAACGCCTCCAACTGTTCAATTAAATTTAAAAACAAAATGGTAACATAAGGGTTGCAATAAAGAAAGCAAAGACTTCCTCGCTAAATGCAGTTGTGGCTGCATTAAATAGTGTAAGTGAGTGCAATAAATGTTACAGACGATAAATTTCAAATGGTTTGCTATAAAGCTCGAAGAATTATTTAATATTTCATAAAATTTATCACTTCGCCAAAATGTCGCTAAACTTGCAAATATGGCACACTGGAGTTTCTTCCTTCTCTACCTATTTTAAGGAATGGACTCGTTTTCTCATTTGATTGACACCGGCCAACTCGTCGCGGTTGAATAATAGAAGAACTTGCAAAACTCTTAGAAACTGAATCGCTATTTTTAAAAAGAAGTTAGGCATTATGTTTATATTTTTTTCCATTGTGTAAAAAATATGTATTGGCAACTTTGATTTGATAAACGCACCTGATTAATTCACTTTTATGCAATCCACACTTTTGGTTTACAGTATGAAAAACGTACAAAACATGTGATAAAGAAGTAACTTTTACAAAAAACCCACAAAAATTGAAACATGATATCATACACGTGTTTCCGATTTACAAAGAATCCTTTTAATAATGCAGGAAATGTGTGCTCATGAATGAAAGAACATGAGAGACGAGATCAGTTCGATACACATACACAATAGCAAAACGAAAGATTTACCAGCAACAAAACGAGTATTGGAACCGCAAATAAAAACCACCAATAGAAGACGAATAGAAGAATAAATATTAGCCAATGTAATTGAGCAGAAAACAAACAGTGGAAGATTAGTTTTGGACAAGGATACTACAGACTAGAAATAGACTAAATAGTCGGGACTGTAGAAGCAAAAGACTCATGAAAGCTAAAAATTATAAGAGCAAAATAAAAGAATTAAAATAACTAAATACAGAATTTGAAACGCAAGGGAAAAAAACATTTGCATTAAATTAATAATTTAAAAGTGTTAATTAATAGTGTTAGGCAAAGTTTAATTGTTTTAAGTGTTACAAAGCTACATTTGAAATAATTTAGTGCTTAATGCAATCTAGAAATACTGCTTATGTTTTAAAATCGCTGTTAACGGAAGAAAATGGTGACTTGCTTAGTTCTGTATTAACTCTTTGTTGATTATAAACATGATATAAATCATTCGGCTGTGAAATGATTTTAATTCCAAATTTATCAAACACGATTTTAACTGAAGAGGGATATGCGTAGGAAAATACCTGCAAATTTTTTTCATTAATGCCCCTTTAAAGAATTTATACATGAAAATTTATTTATTAAGCCAAGCAGAAGACTAATACACTTAACTAAAATTTCATCTTACTAAACAGTTATTGAATTAAAGTCATTTATTTTACAACTATGTTTCTGTTTAGGAATAAAACTTCACAAAACTCATTTTATCATCACATACTCACATGTATGCTTTATTATAGAATACATTAAAGATAATTTTTACCTCAACGAAAAATGTTCCGAGTTTTTGTAATTTGTTTCATTATGTTCCCGACTAGCTTTTCATGTCTTGTGGAAGACATAATGAAAAGAAAACGAATTACCCGCGAAACGGAAGAAAAATTTGTTTTTGTTCTTCAGTTTTAGAGTGGATGTTGTGTTTTATTCTCTTTTCCTTCAGTTATCTTTTTAGCTTTTTCTTTGGCTTTTTTCCTTTTTCTCTTTTGGCTTTTTTCTTTTTATAGATTTGGATGATTTGATTTGTGCTCTTTTGAAAAATTTTTAAACATCGAATAATTTTCTGAACTTAAAAGAAAAATCAATGCATACCTAAAATTATGTATAAAATGTAAGATGTGTGCATTCGTCAATTTCTATCTGGTATTTTTTATTTCCAATACATTGCAATATAAAAACTCATCAAATACGATAAAATGAACGTACCACAGTTAAATCCTAGTTTAGCTGGAAGCTGCTTGTACTCTAGATAGGTCTAAAAGGGACATCACGCGTCGAAAAACTCTTTCAACTCAACTATCAGCTCAACCGCAACCCCAACTTTTCTTTCAACTACATACCAAAGCACACGGATGCTCTCCGGCTGAAGTTGACAGGAAAGTAAAAGGTGCAGTTGAATTAATTGGGAATTTGTTTGAATAAGTATTCTTATGTGTGATACCCCCTTAAGCTAGAATCTCCCAAACTAGGAGCTAATCCCAAAAGAAGCAAAATGGGATATTTCAAGGGGTCTTCTTTTTTCAAATCCACGGGATCTAGCAGAGCTAGATAAAGTTCAACAAACCGTTCACTTTTAAAAATTCATTGACAAGACCTGGTTTATTTCTTAGATCTTTAATAGACAGACCCAAGCAGGTCAGAATGTGACCTGGGGAAGCTTTCACTGCACTGCAAAAAAAGAACTGTTGTTTTTACAGTATAATACTGGCGGCCAAGGCTCCAATTTAAAACTGTAAATTGCACAGTAATAAACTGTAAAACTAGCATTTTACAGTTTCTTGCTGCAAAGTTAGAAATTTTATAGTTTATTGCTGTAAAATTTAGCTGTATTATACTGTAAAAAGAACAATATAATACTAACAGCAGCGGTTCCAGTTTATAACTGTAAAATGCACAGTAATAAACTGTAAAATTGGCAATTTTACAGTATATTACAATAAAATCAGCAATTTTATAGTATAGTACTGTAAAGTTAGCAATTTTAGTTTATTACTGTAAAATTAGCAATTTTTACAGTTAATTATACTAAAATTAGCTGTAGTATACTGTAAACACAACATTTGTTTTTACAGTGTGTGGTACATTTTCTTTGCAAAGGGCATAGTTATTTTCTCCACAAGAGTATTTGAGGGGCATGATGTGTCTACTGCGGGGTCGTGTGATGGCTGTTTGGTATTATTGCCTGTTGATATCGGTTGACAGACAACCTACAGGATGATCACTCTTGTACCAACTGTGGCTACGTAGATTGAACCAGTTGGTTCTGAGCTCGGTAATTGAGACGATCTCCAAAGATGTAAGGGACCCAGAGGGTGCCATAACTTCGACTACCACTTTTAGGGGCAAAAGTACCCACTCCTCTCTAAAACCTTGAATTTAACATTCCTGCCAGTTCCAATACAGTAGTTGTTACACATGTCGTATTTTTTTGATCCAAAAGAAACCGCTAGCAGGTAATTCTGGCAGCGCTAGCGCTCTTTACAAATAACATTGTTTTTTTTTTTTTTTTTGAAAAAGAAAAGCTAACTGGAACTGATTGTTGAAAGTATTTTGTCATAAATGGATTTGTATGTGTGTATGTTTGTTTGTATGGTGATTTTTATCTGGTATATTTTTCCTTATAAAAATCCAGTTTTCGTCGGATTTTCATCAAACTTGGGGCACAGGTTCCTTGATGCACTATTCAACACATTTAAATATCAACAAATATTACGATTAACAATAATTATTTAACGATTATTTAAGGCTCACCCATTTCCTTTTGGCATGAAATAAGTACGCCCATGTGGATAAAATTCATTCAAATATTTTTTTAGAGCTATGTTGTATTAATAAGCACCCGGGCAACACCGGGTAATAAGCTAGTGTTTAAATAAATCAAGTGAATATAAAAAAATAAGCAAAATTAAATTTGCATACTGACAATATTGTATAATTCTGCAAGTCAGATGAAATAAAGTTAACGAAACTGTGTGCAGTGATGCAGTAATAGAGTTAATACTAGATATCCCAACACATCATTTTAAGAAAAATTTTCTCTCATTTTGAACGCTTTAACTTGAAATTTAAGCGAATTAAATCAACACAAGATAATTTTGCTGCCTCAGTAAAAATCAGCTGCCAGCAAATTTGAAGCTTGAGTCTCAGAACTTAATTAAGAAAGCTTTTCTATTTAATCAAGTTTTATTGTGAAGTACGTTAGGAAGTGCTCTGGTTACCTAATGAAGCAAGATCAAGAGAAGATGCCGTTTTCTACTGGGATACGTTACTTGTGGGCTTAACAGCAGAATTTCTTATTTCGCTTTCCTATTAGTGTCTGCTTTAGGGTACAGTGTTTTTAAAATAGAAGGTAATCTTACGTCTGATTAAAGTTTGAAGGTTTTCTTCGTTGTGTTACCCATCTTGGCTTAACTAGTAAACAAGTTTCTAAGGCATTTCTGGCAAAATATTTTCAGCATAAAGAGGATAAGCAAAACAATTTTCGAAGAATAGTGGTTGTTTTTGACACAAACAAGTAATGCCCCACAAACACAAAGATATACATACATACATGAATACACACCCACAAACGTATACATACATACCATACATACATGCATACATACCATAAATACATACCACGCAGACATACATGCATGCGTACATACATGCATACATACATACATGCATGCATGCATACATACAATACATGCATACATTCATTCATACATACATACATACATACATGGGAGAATGTGGAGCAAACGGAAATAGGAAGATAACTTTCAAAATGAACAAGTTGAAAAAACTGTCTAAAAATTCTTGTACATAAAGAAAGATCGTTGTATTTCATAATATAACTTGCATTTTCTCTGTTTTTCCCCCTGGAGCATAGTGAAAAATGAAATATTTTCAATTTGGTTACTATAACTATTTTATGTGCTGCATGACGCTGTGAAGTGCATGTACGTGTTAGGGGCGTGATCATACGGTCACTCATGCCACACGTAAAAATTACTATTTCTAAGTGCAAAAAGTTTATTCGTTGAATGTTGATACTTAATATGATACATAAGGGTTCCTAACGTTCAAATATTTGAAATTTAAAATCCAAAATCAAAATTTCGGGAATAAAATGCAAATATATGCGTAAAAATATCGTGCCTCATCAAATGGGTTGAATATGTCGTACATATGTCTTCGGATCATCATTGCCAGCTATCAGTGATACATTTTCCTTAATAAAGAACGAACCTCAACTGAAAACGCAGATTCATACACTTCAAAAAATGAGCTGTTGTTTTTCTCTATCTCTACTAATAATAAAGCTGAAGGTTTGTCTTTCTTTCTGTCCTTCTTTCTGTCCTTCTGTCTGTCTGTTACGCGCGTAGCGCCCAAACCGTTCGGTCGATTTTCATGCCACTTGACAAAAAATTAGTTTGTAGCATGTAGTTTTGCACCTCGAAGCGATTTTTCGAAAATTCCATTTCGTTCTTTTTCTATTCGAATTCTTAGCAGAAATTCGATAAAATAGGGAAGAAATATTTCATACACATTTTCAAGTCTTATGTCATTCGAAAGCTTGGAATTTTCTGCACAAAATGAAGTTTTTTCGAAGTTTCTACGATCATCAGGAGAGCTGTAACAATTGTTTTTAGAATCCCGGAATTCAAGGCTTATCTTCAGTAAAGCAAGCCAAACGATTCTAAAATGGTTAATGAAATGAATTATCTTATCAACGGAAATCAACTTTTAATGTTGTTACCATGGTTACGTTTTTATTTCGTTTATTTGTTTCGTTCTTCTATTAATAATTTTAAAAATGTATTTGTTTTTGTAGCAATCCAAACTCCAAGCCTTATTAAAATTAGTCAAATGAAATATAATAAAATCGTGATAAGATGGCACCTGTCAATCAAATGAGAAATCGAGTCCTTTCTTTAAAAAAGGTAGAGAGGAAGAAACTGACGCGTACCATTTTTGTGAGTTTAGAGATATTTTGGCGATCTGACGAGTTGTGTAGAAGAGGGAAACATTGTTTAACTAAATGAGGTCAAAAAAGAAACAACATGATAGTAAACCATTCTAAATTTATCGTCTGGCAAAACATATTTTATTTCCTTTTTTTTTTTTATTTTCAATATAAATTGCAGTAAATGGCTCGAGTGAACGAGTTTGGCTTTTAATTTATCATTTGCTGGTTGATGTTTGTCGATGTTTATTGTTTTTATTATCATGGTGAAGAATAATGCACGAAATTTCTATTATTTTGTTTTTGAAGTTAGGAAAGAAAACTTTCTTCTTCTTTTAAACTTTGGTAAGATTTCTGTGAGCAGCAAAATTGTTCTTATTTACTCTTTTGGCTTATTTTTGTGCACCTCCCCTTGGGGTTGCATTCGAATTTCCCCAAGGGGGGTTTTACCCCTTTTATGGGGTAAATCAGTGTTAATTTCAATGCAGACAAAAGTGATATGAATTGGCGCGAGCACTTGGCGAAATATCGCCAAGCTTTTAGTCGCCAAGTGTTTGACGCCAATTTGGCGACATATCGCCATGTTGGCGGCAAATTTGGCGAAAAAATTTATTTTTTTTATTTGGGTTCAATTTGGTGCTATTGGCGATATTTTGCAAAAAATCCACTGAATGATGTTAAAATCGGCGATATTTAGGAGATTAATCATTGAAAAACATTTTTTTGCATTGTTTTGGGGCAAACTAGGGATGTAAATGTTTGAATTGTTATCTTGCTCACTCCAAGCACTATTTTAGCACTTAAGGCATCTACTAAGAAATTTACACGTAAAAGGAAGTAGTGTGGGGTCCATGCCAAATTTTTATATCATTCTTTAAAAGAATTATAGTTGAATAACTAAAATAGAGTATTTTTTCTGCTATATCAATTTTTTACAAATGAATTTTTAATTTTATACCACAGGCAAAGCCGTGCGGGTACCGCTAGTACAATATAATTCTGGCAGCCGAGGTTCCAATTTGAAATTGTAAAATTCACAGAAATAAACTGTAAAACTAGCAATTTAACAGTTTCTTACTGTAAGTTTATTGCCGTAAAATTTAGCTGTATCATACTGTAAAAACAATAGTATAATACTGACGGCAGAAGTTCCAGTTTAAATCCGTAAAATGCATTTTTGCAGTTTATTACTGTAAAATTAGCGATTTTACAGTTTAGTACTGTAAAATTAGCAATTTGACAGTTTTTTTACTGTGAAATTAGCAATTTTTGCAGTTTATTACTATAAATATAGCTCTATTATACTTTAAAAACAACATTCAGTTTTTGAAGTGTATGAACATTTTGATGACAGTTTAAATGTTAAAAATTAATGCCCCATTCCTTTTTCCCCATAAAAGTAATCTTAATTCCAATTTCCCAGCAAGATCAAAGCTAAACCGAGAAACGGATCCGCTATTTGTTTTTCATCGACAATGCATGTCAGTTATATAGTTCGTATCCGTTTTCTTTTGATGAAGCCATTTAGTGGCGAAAAGGAACAGAACGTGACAAAGATCTTTAAAGACAAATTCAGAAGTTTGCGGTCTTAACAAGACGTGAGAGCTTTCACAATGGGTGACATTATGACAACCGTCTACAAAACTGCTTCATCAAAAACATTGTCTGTACAGACTTGGAAAAACTTTCGACGGTTAGAATAAAAACGGGAGCATTTATTTCCTGTTGCTGCTAGATAGCATAGAGGAAGACTTTTTCGGATGTGTGGTAATTTTCGGTGCGATTTCAGATTCTTTAGTAAAAGGACTGCAAAACTACTGATCATGAGACTCGGACGAATTGAGCCCCGACTCAATATTATTTAATTAAATACTGCTTTTATTTGTCAAAAATATAAAATAACCTCTTCTTATTTGATACATACATTTGTATCGAACAGCAATAGAGTACGGATATAAATAGCAAGAGGATTATATGTTATCGGAAAGCCGTTTTGATACCGCTTTATTAGAACTAGCATATGCTTTCGCATCAAATTATCACAACTCAGGCTCTGCAATTAGTGGTCAAAAAAAAAAAAAAATATGAGAATTTATTAGCTTGAAACGACCTCTTACCAAATGTGGCGAAGATTGGACTTAAAAATGGAGTTGTAAAAAGGAGCATACAGACACATATCCATCCATCCATCCATCCATCCATCTATATATATATATATATATATATATATATATATATATATATATATACAGAATACAGAAATACATATAATTAAAAAGGGGGGGAAATTAAAATCCCAAAAGACATAAAAATACATGAACATCAAAGCCTGTACTGAACTGTCAGCGCAAAGCCGCTAGAAACAAAACAGCACATTAATATTGAAACAGGCAGATAAAATGAAAAGATAAAAACCAAAATACAAAAGCGAACCAAAGTGCAGCATTTCATCAGGGGGAAGACCACACTTTGGTTCGAAAAGGCTCTTTCTATATAACATGTGGGAGGGTCCCAAAAACATGTTATCTCCCCCGAGAGCCTTGAAGGAAACCAAGAAAACACATAACACTCACCTTCAAACGGAAGGAACAAGGAATGTAAAAAAAGCACCTGAACAGATCCCGAAGACAAAAACATCTGAGTGATACTGGAAACTATGCATGAAGCAGATAGGAAATAAAAGTTACGGTTACAGTATATTGAAAGGACACAGCCCAGCTTTTTTTAGATAATTAGAATAAAAAGATGACGGAACATTATTGTATTGAAGTGCAGATTTCAAAAGAGTAATGTTTTTTTGAATGTAGTTATTTTTGTTACAAATATTTTTAATCCTGCAGATTTCATTAATCAGGGTATTGCGAAAAACTTTGATAGAGATGTTTGATTCCCAAGTAATCAGTCTATTAACGTGAAAATTAAAAGAATGTCTTTTATCATAAAGGTCAATACTCAAATCATTTTCTGTAATAGAGATGTGCAAATCTAGAAAATCTGTTTGTTTAATATTATCATTAGTGTGAACGAGATCAAGATCTGTAGGATATATATTTTTAGAATCGTTATAAAAGGAATGATAGTTGAAAATAATTAGGTCGTCAATATACCTGAATGCTTTAGGGATTGTATAAGTGTAATTTCTTTCAAAGTAGTGAAGGTAAAGATTAGCTAAAACGGAAGAAAAATTGGAACCTTGTGGGATACCCTTAATTTGTAAAAAACAATGCTCGCCGTTAAATATGTAATTATTGAAAATGCAAAAATTTATTAAATTAAGCCAAAGAGTTTCATTAATGCCAAGTGAGATGCTGTAGTCGTAAAAATAAGACAGAAGAACATCTTTAAGGCTGGATAAGGAGATACTTGTAAAGAGATCTTTAAAGTCAAAAGAAAAAATACATTCGATTTTATTATTTTTCAGGAAATCAAGAACTGGTGCGTTATTTTTAATAATCCAAAATAACATAATAATATATATATATATACACTGGCGGAAAAAAAAATCCCAACACCAAGAAAGACTTATGTTAGATAAACGAAATTTGGTAGGCGTGTTTATACAACTGAAAGATGACATCGATTGAAATTTCGCGTTCCACGCATAAGTGTGGCGCAGCTGGCGTCACTCAGAACATGCAAATAAGGCTTGTTTTAAAAGCGTGTTGTGAAGCTCTTGTGTAATTTTTTTCCGTGAAATCGGACGAATTGCGTTCATGTTAGCCATGAATACCTTTTAAGAAGACGAAGAAGCCATTATCAATAGCTCACCGAGTTTAAAAGAGGTCGTACAATTTGGCTAAGAGAAGGTAGATTTTCATTTCGTGATATTGCAGAAAGACTTGGGTGGGAATGTTTCCACCTTGCACGATTATTGGAAGCTATGGGCAAGGGATGGTATTACCTCAAGAAGATTCAGTTCCGAGCTGCCACGTGGCACGACTGAGAAGGAAGATCGCCGAAACTTGCGTACGGCTGTGGCGCATCGTACTGCATCTGCGGCTGACATTCGAGCTGCAGTTGGTACCGTCGTGACCCAAGGAACGGTAAGAAACTGTTTACTTCAAGAACAGCTCCGAGCCAGGCAGCCTGCAGCCGGTATTCCATTGACTGCAAACCATTGCCTTTTCCGACGGCAGTGGTGCCACGACAGAGCTCATTGGAGGTCGGAGTGGAGATTTGTTGTAATTTTTGATGAAAACAGATTCTGCCTTAGTACCAGTGGTGGCTGTATATTGGTCAGAAGGAGGCCAGGGGACCGCCTGCACCCAAGCGGTCTACGGCCTAGACACACGAGACCCACACCTGGAGTTATGGTCTCTGGAGCAATTTCCTACGACAGCAGGGGCATTCTTGTAGTTATCCCAAACTCACTGACTGAAAATTTGTCGTCAGTCTGGTAATTTAACCAGTAGTACAGCCCTTCATGAGTAGCATTCAAGGGGGCGTTTTCCAACAGGATAATGCTCGCCCTCACATCGCTGCTGTAACGCAATATACTCTATAGAGTGCTGACATGTTACCATGACCTGAAAAATCACCAGGTATGTCTCCAATTGATAACGTATGGGATATCATGTGACGGCACCTCGAGCATCATCCACAGTCACCATTGACGGTCCTAGTATTGACACAACAAGTGCAATAAGCATGGAACTCCATACTACAAAGTGACATTCGGCACCTGTATGACATAATGCATGCACGCTTGCAGGCTTGCCTTCAAAATTCTGGAGGTTACATCCTCTACTAAATTAACATAATTTCACATTTGCACAGCATTTTCTTGAGCTTAAATTAACCAGTGGCCTTGTACATTTAATCAATTAAACATGTTAACTAGACAATTGCATTACCCAAATTTCTTTACTCTACAGAAATTTTTTCTTGGTGTTGGGATTTTTTTTCCGCCAGTGTATATATATATACATACACGTGCGTGTGTGTGTGTGTGAATGGTTGTTAGCAAGTCAGAAATGCAGTGCTTATTTCTCAAAAAATTGCTTTACGGGCGTTTTTTCGCAACCCGGAATATTAATTTAATTACAAATTTTATTTTATTGAATTGCAAATCAAATCTGTTCTGCTATTATGTTACGAGAATATCAAAAGATGATGCCTGTTTTGGATATATTTCCTCATCAAACTGTCACAATAAAGCCCGTTAAGGTGCTATAAAACCCAAAGCCATCAACCAATCTCCTCAACCTATGATGGAAACAAAAAGCTAAAATTTACTCATTAATATGCATTTTGTTTGTTTCTCGTAAAAATTGGAAAACTTAAATCTCTCTCAAATGCAATGGAGAAAAAAAAGATTATTTAGAGTCCATTCATTATACCTCGCTCCGATAATAATCGGATTATTTCTCTCAACAAAAGGTCTGAAGACAACTTTTAAGTTCATTATTATGGAAAGAGCAGATTATTTGCAATTATTAAAGCAAAATAAATCTCTCAGAAATAATTTTCAAGCTACATTTTTTTTAATTCATAATTTTCTTGATTCATGATCAAAGACTGCTGCTTCAATGGTTCCGAATGTTGTGAATAAACTAAACAAAAGAATTTCCTCTCTTCTTCGGAATTTTAAAAGAAATAGTTTTCTGAATGACTTGATTTAATTGCAGATAATGCATTACATAATTGAGTCTTCTGCATGAAGAGTACAAGTCTTAATTACAGTAAAAAAATTGAGGAGGAAGATTCATGTGAACATTTTGATGACATTTAAATATTGAAGAGTTTTTTCTTAATGATACATTTAATTTTTTTTCACGACTGTGATGCATTTTTCTTTTATCTATTAAAATCTGTTTTGAAAAATCTTTAATCCTTTTGTTTTTCTCTCTCTCTTTTTTGTATGTGAAGTGCGTTTTAAATTTAAAATGGAAATTTTATCTGCAAAAAATATTGTGATAAATGTTTTATATGCAGTTTTTTATACCTGAACTGAAGCAGTGAGAAGCAAATGGATATAAATGACAATTTGACCAAAATACCTTCAAACCTAGGTAGAGTTTAATTGAAAAGTGCTTCTGAATTATACTGTATAGCAGCTCCTAGTAGGGCTACTAATACCACCTCCTGTCCCGAAACAGATGAGAGATTTTTTTTAACCTCTGTACTGATTACCTCCAGTGATTTTTAGTTTTGGCACTTAGACTCCTTTACTTCTCACTGTTGCAATTTATGTGCTTCAATTCATCACTTACTTATTTCGGATTTCGGTGCTAAACCCTAAGCTCGGAATAAGGAAATGATTGAAGTAATCCGAAGGGATTACTTGGCACAAATCAATTCGGAATAACGTCACTCTCTCTCTGTTTTCTATATTTTTCGGTCATGTTTTTTAATTCAAAGTTTGAAAAAATGTTTCTGGGTTACTCAGTCTTGCTTTTCTGCGATTAAAATACAGTGTTAGAGTCAAAGTCTCTGAAGACTAAAAATGTGTTTGCAGAAAATATTTTATTTGTCGCGCCCCTTGTTGTCTTTGTACTTGTTTCGCACAAAGATTTTGACGTCTATTTATAACGCTTTTCATCATCTTCGGATTTGAATTGGCGAAGAATTTTCGTCCCTGTGGCTACACTGTAACAAATGAATGTTGTTTTCACACGAAATACAGCTGATTTTATAGTTAATAAACTGCAAAAATTGCTAATTTTAAAGTAATAAGCTGCAACATTGCTACTTTTACCATATTAAACTGTAAGATTGCAAATTTTACAGTTTATTACGGTGCATTTTACAGTTTTAAACTAGAACTTCTACTGCCAGTATTATACTGTTGTTTTTAGTATAATACAGCTAAATTTTACGGCAATAAACTGTAAAATTTCAAACTTTACAGTAAGAAACTGTAAAATTACTAGTTTTACAGTTTATTACTGTGCATTTTACAGTTCTAAATTGGAACCTCAGCTGCCAGTATTATACTGTAAAAACCACAGTTCATTTTATGCAGGGTACCTTATTCCAAATCTAGACCGGTATGAGACGAAATATCCATGAAAACCACTTCGATAATAACGACACTTAGCCACTGTATCTTTTCAGCAGTAGAGTTTCAAGTGGCAATCTTGAAGAGATTGCTTGCTAGAGATGTAAGGCTAAGACTATCAATTTGATTCACGTAATTGTAATCAATTATAATTCTAAAAAATGTGATATTTTTTAAACAGAAGATAAAAATTTATTCAAGCATTGAACATGGTTAAGTACCGTAAATTCGGGTTACATGGACCCTAGGGGGTTACTTGAGCCCATTACAGTAAAATGATAAAATTTTGGTTTGTACATACTAGTTGAAGACTTGCACGTAGTTCCTCGTTTCTCCGCTAGGTAGAAGCACTCTGCAGTCTAACGCTAGTACCAAGCCCAGATTTTATCATTTTACTGTGGGCTCAAGTAACCCCCTTGTGGGTCCAAGTAACCCGACTTTACGGTATTTATATACATAAAAATAAGCGAATGCATTCCAAGAGTACATTTGTAAAAAAGTTCTAACTAGCGACAAGAACCTAGCAACTAAAAAACGCTTAAAATGATGGCAAATAATTCGAGCGCATGTAAGGAGTTATTTAAGATAAAAAATCATGCCATTTCAGTAATTTACAATTTAACCCTCCAGATTTTCAGTAAAACATTTTGAAAAAAATAAAGGCGGATTTTATAAATTCTGCTCCTCAGATGGTAAGGGTGCATTTAAAAACGTTTTAATTTATAAATAACATCCAAACAAAACTATAACCAACTGCAAATCAGCTATATTTCACAAGTGCAATAACATTGCAAAAAGGTTTGTATTTCTGAATGGTTTCTATCTCTCTAATTAACTCGCTTGCAGGGAAAAAAATCCAACGCTAGGATTCTGAAGTGAAATTTATTATGCCTGGCACAGAATAATTTATGTACCAAATATTTATAATTCAAGTTGTATGAAACTAAGTACCAATTTCTACAATAGAGCTTGTTTGCGCTATAGAATGGGGTGATTTTTCTGTAACAAAAAAACAACTTTAAAATTTACAATAATTAAAAACATTTCGGCCTATTTCTGACACGTCTTTTTGACTATTCCTTCTCAATGGTATTACTATATTGTAAAAAAACTGCTAGCAGGCACAGTTCCAGAAAAATTGTATGTACCTTTTGGACATCAACCAATTGTACCACACCAAAAAAGAGAATATTTGATTGGAAACGTAAACATGACGTTTTCTGACATTTTGAACCAGACATCTTTTTTTATAACAAGCGTGAAAGTTATTGTATGTGACAACATCATTACAGCTGTTCTAATTAGTATAATAATAACCTCCAATACCTTTTATTAACGTTGAAGTTCAGGAGATTCTATAAACAAGAAAATAAGTAGGGCAAACTAATACTTTAAAAAAATTCTTAAATGGTTGCATGAAAATTGCCTGAGAATATTTTTAAATTGCTAGGTTTTGATTCAAAAACTTTAGCATGAAATTATCACCAAACAATATTAAGGTAGGTAAGAGGTAGGTAAGGAGGCAAGAAGAAAAAGGAAGGAAGTGATAATTGAGCATTACATGTGAAAAATGGTTCAATTTTCTCCGAAAATGAGAATCTTTAGAACGAATGCTTTTCCACAACATGGTTGCTTTCTCCGTCGCTGCATTCTGTTCTTTGTTGAGATTTTTTTTTCAAACCTTAAGTAAAAGCATAAAATATTCCAATGCTTTCTTTCGCTTGATTCTACTGTTGTCAAAGCGTTTTTTCACGAAGAAATGAAAGGTTAATGTTTTACTCGAATCGCGTGTACGATACAAAATTACGTCCTCTTCTTAGAGAATAGTTCACTTCTAAATTGAAGGGCAGGTGGATACAGGTGATATGAGACAATTTTTGAAACTTACTTTTTACCATGGATGAAGGTGATAAGTCTTAGTCACAGAAATAGTTGGTAACTAAGAATATGACCCCGTTTTACCCGTTGAGAAAAATCCAGTAAAAAATAATAACACAACATTTTTTTAACCCTTTTTCCAGAAATTAAAAGAATTGTCACATATTACCCTTTATCCACTTGCCACTTCAATTCTTATTTGATATTTAAATTAGACGAAGGGCTTGATTTGCACAGGTGCTCACGGGGGCTAGCCACCTGCACTCCTTTTAAGGATTTCGATGAAACTCAGGCTATCCAGGCTTAAAAATAAGTTAGGGAGACTATTATGTGGGGTTTCTGTACTTCAAGGCTGTTAGGACGAAAAAATGCTCACAAATATACACTGTAAAAAATGAATTCTGTTTTTACAGTATAATGCAGCTAATTTTATAGTAGGGAACTGTAAAAATTGCTACTACCAATTGCTTAGTTTACTACCGTGCATTTTACAGCTTTAAACTGGAACCTTTGCAGCTAGTATTAAACTGTTATTTTGACATGTTAATACAGCAAAATTTTATGGCAATAAACTGTAAAATTGCTTACTCTACAGTAAGAAACTCTAACAGTGCTGGCTTTACAGTTACCGATTTAAAACAGTTTATTACTGCAAAATTGGAAATTTTTACAGTTCATTACCATAAAATTAGCTGTGTTATACTGTAAAAACAACATTCATTTTTTTACAGAGTAGGATTCCACGAGCTCATGCCAGGGTGTCCGCGATGCTACTTTGTCAAAGCGTAAAAAATAGTTGAAATTGAAGGACGAGAAGCAATATTTTCATTCAAAACGAAGGCACATTTATAGGGAATAAAAGAACTTCTTTACGTGTTTGCAGGACAAAAGGCAAAGCCCCAGAACCCCCGATTTTAACACATATTCAACACTTAATTGAGTTCTGAATAGATTTTTACTTCCATAGCTCAAAATAATTATGTTAAGTAATAAAAACTAGACAAAAGCTCTAAAAATGTATAGAACAATGAATAAATAAATTTAAAGATTAAAAAAAGAAACGTAAAAACGAATTTTAAAAAACAAAGATTTAAATGATGTAATCCAAGGTTTTTTTTTGTTTTTTTTTGCCGCAAGGTGAGCATGGGGGAGGCGTCTGAAAGCTTAGTAATTTTCAAAAGGGGGTCTGTGGGGTCTGGACTTTGGGAACCTCTGCTACAAACTGTTTTGTTTTAAGAGCCGTTTTTTTTAAGAATCAGGCAGTCCAAAAACTTGACATTTTTGATTTTGCTGAAAATTTCAGAATATGGTCTTTGTTTAAAATTATTAAACACGTGTTTTTTTTATTTCTTCAAAAAAAATTTTTTTCTTTCCGTTTTGGGAAGTCAAAGTTGGACTTTGCTCTTTTTTTCAATAAAAACATGCCAACTTAGATGAGCCAATACTTTTTGCTTTAGGAGTGAACCGTGGAACTGACAATTATTTTGTGTTCTACTATATCCCCACTAACTAGAAGTACATAAATATTTGTGGACGACTCTTGGCGCAAAGGTCAGAGGTCACTCAAAGTTGTACGAAAAACAGTTTTTTAATGCAACTTTGACCGACCAAATCTTCTTGTGGAAACGGTGCACCACGGTAGTATATATATCAGTAAATACCCACCAAAGAGTAGTATCCAAAAACATAAAGATATGTGTGGTTGATATTTTGCTCATCGAAATATTTGACTCTGAAGTTGCAGAAATAGCAAAATCACGTGACTTTGAGGGTCATTATCTCCTTGCACTATGAGTGACCAGATACAAAACTAGTTGGAGTAGAAGCCTTTCTTGTCCCAGAAACACAATCCGTTAACAAACCTATGGCTAATCTTTCAGTTTTTGCATAATTCGGCTCTAAACTTTGAAAAATTAGTGTTTTTCGGCGTTAAGAAAAAAGGCCAATTACCTGTTTTAAAATAGGTATTGCTATTATTTGTAGCATTATTACATCCCAACTTCCTAACTAGCTGAAATGGCATCTAAAGATGGTTATACAGTTGAAACCAAATTGAAAATGAACTGTCGAAAATACTCAGTATACGTCAAAAGCCATATTTTTTTATTTGTCCAGGCGACGTTTTTTTTACAGCTCTTTATTCCGTTCGGTTCCAACATAGTAAGCAATTTATGTACTTCTTGTCGTTCTAGTTGCTGTAAAACTGGAAAGTAATGTATCTTAAGTCTGATATAAAGTAATTTCTCTTGTCATATCAAGTTTTTAATGTAAAAGAATATTTTGAAATGGATAATAGACCTAATCTAAAAAAAAACTTACTTGTTCAGAGCCCTCTTGCTCGATGTCATGAATGTCCTCAAAAATTTCCAGACCTGCACCGAGGGGCTTTGATGGGGCAAGATTTTTAAGAAGTGACATTTGCTAAAGAAGCTTCTGATTTGTGAAATTGAGTTTTTGATGACATTCACAACATCGACCAAGAGGGCACAGCTGAACAGAAGTTTTTTTTTTTTTTTTTGGATTATGTTTATTGTCCATTTCAAAATATTCTTTTAGCATTATAAACTTGATATGACAGAATATATTGCTTTATATCAGACTTAAGATACATTGCTTTCCTGTTTTACAGCAACTAGAACGACAAGAAGTACATAAATTGTTTACCATGTTGGAACCGAACGGAATAAAGAGCTGTAACAAAAAAAAACGTCGCCTGGACAAATACAAAATATGGTTTTTGACGTACACTGAGTATTTTCGACAATTCATTTTCAATTTGGTTTCAACTGTATAACCATCTTTAGATGCCATTTCAGCTAGTTAGGAAGTTGGGATATAATAATGCTATAAATAATAGCAATACCTATTTTAAAACAGGTAATTGGCCTTTTTTCTTAACGCCGAAAAACACTCATTTTTCAAAGTTTAGAGCCGAATTATGCAAAAACTGAAAGATTAGCCATAGGTTTGTTAACGGATTGTGTTTCTGGGACAAGAAAGGCTTCTACTCCAACTAGTTTAATATCTGGTCACTCATGGTGCAAGGAGATAATGACCCTCAAAGTCACGTGATTTTGCGATTTCTGCAACTTCAGAGTCAAATATTTCGATGAGCAAAATATCAACCACACATATCTTTATGTTTTTGGATACTACTCTTTGGTGGGTATTTACTGATATATACACTACCGTGGTGCACCGTTTTCACAAGAAGATTTGGTCGGTCAAAGTTGCATTAAAAAACTGTTTTTCATACAACTTTGAGTGACCTCTGACCTTTGCGCCAAGAGTCGTCCACAAATATTTATGTACTTACAGTTAGTGGGGATATAGTAGAACACAAAATAATTGTCAGTTCCACGGTTCACTTCTAAAGCAAAAAGTATTGGCTCATCTAAGTTGGCATGTTTTTATTGAAAAAAAGAGCAAAGTCCAACTTTGACCTCTCAAAACGGAAAGAAAAAAATTTTTTTGAAGAAATAAAAAAACACGTGTTTAATAATTTTAAACAAAGACCATATTCTGAAATTTTCAGCAAAATCAAAAATGTCAAGTTTTTTGACTGCCTGATCCTTAAAAAAAAACGGCTCTTAAAACTGTAAAATGCACAGTAATAAACTGTAAAACTAACAATTTTACAGTTTCTTACTGCAAAGTTAGCAATTTTACAGTTTATTGCCGCAAAATATAGCTGTATTATGCTGTAAAAACAACAGAATAATACTGACAGCAGAGATTCCAGTTTAAAACTATAAAATGTATGGTAATAATCTGTAAAATTAGCAATTGTACTGAGTAGTACTATAAAGTAAGCAATTTTATAGTTTACTACTGTGAAGATAGCAATTTTTACGGTTTATTACTATAAAATAAGCTGCATTATACTGTAAAATAATGCATTTTTTACAGTGTGTTTTATCTACCTACTCATTAAATATGATTTTGCTTATATCTTTTTTAACTGTCACCGCTTTTTTAGCAGTGTTGCTTCCAAAGGTTGTACTCTGTTTTACCCAGAGATGGAGCAGGCTGGAGTTGGGGAGGGGGCAGACTGATGGATAGGGTGGATGTTTGAGGGGAGCAAACAAAGTGGGATGAAATAGAGAAGCGGGTTGGTTGGGGAAAGTAATGAAAGCCCGTGCGTGGAGGCGTGGGTTTTCATTAATTATGAGATAAAATCAACAGGCTGCACAATAAGAACAGATACCTCGAATAAAAATATCATAAAATACCGCATCTACGCTCTACTTCTCCATTTACTTATTAATTATGCAATTGTTTTCTTTTTCTTTCCTTCTTTCTTTCTTTTCTATCCAGAACCATGGATTCGAACTGGCCTTTCGTGAAAAAGCTGGATGCGTACATATTTTCGAAAACTATTTCCTTACATATTTTTATAAAACAAATTCTGAAAATTTAATGAATACAGATCTTTAGTATCGAGCATACGAGGTATAGTTCAAGCCCTTTTGACGTTTCTACTTTTCCAGAAATGAAAATATTTTTGAAAGAAGAAAATATAACCGACTTCAGAACTTCAATCTGCAATTTCTTTAAAAAGTAGAAAATAGTTTTATTCTTTGAACATCATCGATACTACTTTTAAACATAAGTTATGAAGTCGGCGTAAAAGCAATTAATAGAAGTATACGAAACTATAATTCAACCATAAACATAAATTTTAGTTGATCCAGTTTCTTTAATCTCATTCATATACATTACATTTACAACCACCTTTATGTAATGGTATAAATATTCTGTTCTTTATTTTTAATGGTTTTCTCTAAAAAATGCTGGCAAAATATGGATAAACATCATTTTACCTATCGTTTTTACGCCGACTTCAAAACTTATGTTCAAAAGTAGTATCGATGGTGTTCAAAGAATAGAATTATTTTTTTACTTTTTAGAGCCACTGGTCGATTGAAGTTCTGTAGTCGGTTCCATTTTTTTTTTTCAAAAATATTTTTATTTCATTCTTTTCAGTGTAAATTTACTTCAGAAATAAGCCTATATATTTATTGTATTTTTGTAAACATCACTGCTCATATATATCTTGCAAATGCATAAGCTAAAATATTGTTGCTTCCTATATTTATAGTATTTAGCATTATTCACTTATCTTACATACGTTATCTTAAAAAGTCTTTGTTGCTATATATTTTTTTTTCATTAACATCACTGCTCACATCTTGCATACGTTTAAATTATAATGCCCTACATTTCCCTCAAAGAATCTAAGAAACAATGGACGTTTCAAGAGTAATTTCCAAACTAAAATTCTTCTTAACAAGTACAAAAAAACCTTTAAAAAAATGAGAAAGTTAGTTAGTTACAAACTGTTGAAGAGGTATGCAAGTTTTCTGAAACTTTTTATAAGGCCTTTAATTAAGTTTTTAATGGTCTTTGTGCAATTAAGTTGACGATAATAACCTTAAGTCTTTGAAGAGTACCTAATTATTTTCTTTTTTTAGAAAATGATTTTGAAGAGAGATGTATAAAAATGTTCTTGCACTGAGGATCGATTTTTCTTCTCATAAGAGAGAAATTAGCGCAGATATGTAAAATAATTTCAAACGAAGTAATTGTGCCGTATATTTTCATAATTCAATCTGAAAGAACTAACATTTTTGTAGTGAAAATGCATTTTTTTATCTTAAGTGAAAATCATGAATTCTCATCTTTTCCATCTATCCAACCATCCACCAAATGCTACAGCATTTTTTCTTTTTTTTTTTTGGACTCTCAATACAAACCATGCGTTTTTATATACAGCGAAAAATATTAATTTTTGAAAATTTTAAAACAATTTTCAACATCCAAGCAATGAAAAAATATTGTTTTATTCTACTAAACTAAGTTTAGTTTAAAGTATTAAAATACATTTAAAGAAATTTATTGAATGGGAAATTTATCGCCAATTTCTCATGCTCTTGCTAAAAATCTGTTAAAATTGGAAGAAAAAAAACGCTCAATAAATAAAACAAGACCTTCACTTCCAAATTAAATTTTTTATCAAATTATTTAATTTTTTGGTATTAATATATGAGCGCTTTATCAATGTTCAACTGGGGTGTTTATTTAAGGATTTTTTTGGGGGGGAGGGGGTAGTTCAGGTGGTTCATTCATACATATTTCTTTTTTTTCTTTTTTTTTTTTTTTTTTTTGAGGAGAAGCATCTCTTTTCATTCTTTTACTAAGTTTACTGCACTAGTTTACTGCACTAAGTATTGCACAAATTTCATTTTTCATTCATTACCTTGATGTCCTCATCTTTTTTTTTTTTTTTTGGAATGGATGCTGCAGGTGATTATTTTATTCTTTTACTTTGAACGCTTAACAAGGGTGGTTTTGAATGATTTTAAACGTATTTTAATTAGATGATTTTTTTTTGGTAAAGGAAGTTTTGACGGACAGTTTGTAGACACTGTATCACTGAAATTCAGGTAAAACTAGGTGTGTACATTTTAACGGAACAGTCTTTCTTTTTATTTTGGGAGTGGGCAGGAAAATGTACATGCCTTTCTTTAAACTGTACTGCACTAGCACAGCTTTGCGGATACACCTAGTTTCGATTTTACTCTGATAAGAATAATGTGTTGTTTTTGCAGTATAATACTGGCAGCAGAAGTTCCAGTTGAAAACTTCAAAATACGCAATAATATACTGTAAAATTTACAATTTTGCAGTTTATTACCTTAAAGCAGCAATTTCAAAGTTTATTACCACAGTTTTACAGTTTATTACCTTAAAGCAGCAATTTCAAAGTTTATTACCACAGTTTTACAGTTTATTACCTTAAAGCAGCAATTTCAAAGTTTATTACCACAGTTTTACAGTTTATTACCTTAAAGCAGCAATTTCAAAGTTTATTACCACAGTTTTACAGTTTATTACCTTAAAGCAGCAATTTCAAAGTTTATTACCACAGTTTTACAGTTTATTACCTGAAAGCAGCAATTTCAAAGTCTATTACCACAGTTTTACAGTTTATTACCTTAAAGCAGCAATTTCAAAGTTTATTACCACAGTTTTACAGTTTATTACCTTAAAGCAGCAATTTCAAAGTTTATTACCACAGTTTTACAGTTTATTACCTGAAAGCAGCAATTTCAAAGTCTATTACCACAGTTTTACAGTTTATTACCTTAAAGCAGCAATTTCAAAGTTTATTACCACAGTTTTACAGTTTATTACCACAAAATTAACTGTATTATAATGTGAAAAGAACTGTATAATCCTGGCAACAGAGGTTCCAGTTTGAAACTGTAAAACGCACAATAATAAACTGTAAAATTAGCAATTTTATAGTTTATTACTAGTGTAAAGTAGCAATTTTACAGTTTATCAGAGTAAAATTAGCACTTTTACAGTTTATTACTGTAAAATCAGCTATATTGTACTGTAAAAACATCTATTTTTCACAGTGCATAAAACGTTGAATTATATAAACTTTTACATCTTATAATAAGTGTTTTGGCGTCACAATAAAGACTTGTTTAACAGCTGCATTATTTTTTTCTAACATTGGCGAACAATATGGCTATTCTACCTTGACTCTTTGAAAGAAAAAAATAATTTACCACATCTTTTAAAAAAAGGCTCGTAACTACAGAAAGGTTGTCGATTGCCGATCTAAAGTGCTCATTCTACACTTTTTATCCCCAACCTAATGATAGTCAATTCTTCAAATATGAGGCACCGTTTTCAGTAAAATGCTTTCAGAAACGAGAAAAAAATGCTTCACTCAAATAAGAGTTTTAAGACCCTTAAAGTTATTTTAATATTTTCCTAGAAATTCCAAAAACTTAAAAAGCTGTAGCAGAAAGCATAGCTAAGTTATATAACAATGAAATCAAATCAAGAAGCAAGTTTATTTTGTTACATTAAGTCCTCCGAGAGGGTTTGCTTGCTTGAGAAAAGCTTTATTAGCTGAAAATAACAAGCTGTCAAATCAAGCGACTTTTAATCCTTAAAATTCTTTCCGATTTCTACTTAAATTGCTACATTTAAAGCACTCATCTTTTATTAAGTTATTCAGTTGGTTGTTTATTTAAGTTCTAAAACTCGGCTTTAAATATTCACGCCGATTGAGAAGCAGTTTCCTTTTGCAGATCGACATAAAAATCCTGTTATACGTTTTCAAGTTTGGAATGAAAACATTTCTAACGACTATACCAGACAGCAACTTAAGTTGACTCTAACGTCACGACGCGCGGAGCCAATAAGAGCTCACACGCAGTTAGCGAGCTCCTCTAATTCGCCAAGTAGACTGTAACGTTTTAGCTAGCTCGACCTCAGTGTCAAGAAACCTTGCAGTGTAGTACAGTCAGTAATAACAAAGTTGTTAGACTTCACTCGCTGTTTCTGCTTCGGCTCTATTGTCTAGTGGTCAGAGACGTATGACCGTTATGCGGAGGCACCGGGTTCGAATCCCGGCTGGGGCCTAGACGTACTTGCTCCTTCTCCTGTCATTGTATTTTCTGTGCGTGAAAGTGTGTTAGGAATGGATGCTTGCCCCATAAATGGGTCCCCATGGCATGTGTGTTGAGCTAAAATGATCTTCCACCTTAATGTCGCTCGTAAAAACGGAAGCCGTACCTATCCAGCCTTAAATTGAGTAGATTTCATCTACTCGGGCTCGGATACCCGAGTGGTATTTGAAACACCAACAACTGTTTCTGTATATGAATACTATTAGTGCTCATAAATTGCACTTAGTACTTTGTGAATATAGCTTAGTTAAGATATTTTTTAATTTTACTATCATCTATTTTATTCACATAGAAACTTACTTTTACAATATACACTCATCGTCGATTTCTTCGAGTAATATACATTTTCGCTCGTAAAATAAGAAGAGGACAGTCAAAACTCGGTTGTCAAAAAGTTTATTTTGAAGCAATTAACATTCAAATGTACACACATTTTAAGAATTTACAACTAGGCCGCTACATAAATGGCCCAAACGGACAGTTTTTTTTTTTAAATATATTTAGTTTTTCAAAAGCTACCACATTGCCCCTTAATTCACTCAAAAATACAAGAAGGAAAACATTATTATCGATGGCACAGAACAAGTTATCAAATATTTAAACGTATCAACATTGATAGATTAGAATCAAGATACTGAAGAAATAAAGTTTTTCTTTCAAACCTCAAAATTAACATGTTGAAAGTAAAATTTGGAAAAATACCAAGTAATGGTAAATCAAATACTTAGTAAGAATTTTATCTAAAATTAACTGTGTAGTATAACCTTAGTGCAGATATTCTAAACCTTTATTTCCTCTCGATGAATATAACTAGATTATTGATTTTTAAATGCAGCAAAGAAAATAATTTCTGAAAAGTGATTTAAAAAATAAGACTATTTAACACCAACAGTAAACGTACTCATTTATGAACTTAACACCATATAAATGCACTGTTGATAAATATCAGTATAAACATGTTTTAGGTTGTAGTAGTAAATTAAAGCCAAGATTCATATATACAAAGAGAGTTGTCTTCACCTTTTGAATTGCAATAAAATACTTCTCGGGGAGAAGTATTTGTACATTGTTCATTCAACATTTATGACCCCCTCCTCTCCTTTTTCACAAATTTTTGTATTTCACCTAACTTTCTTCTCTTGTCATTTGTCACACTATTCTTCAGAACCATATTCTTGTACAAAAATGCGTGATGTCGCACTTCTTGTTACTTCTCCCCCCCCCCCCTATATCATAAACTGTAGCAATTTTCCGGATCGTTCTTCCCCTGTAAGCGTGACAATATTTATGGACAACCCCTTGATTCTTTCTAGTTTGGGCACAATTCAAAATGAATCTCTTTGTCGTAAGCTACTTTTAGTATTTCATATAAGAGATAAGTCCGAAGATAATAAAACTTTAAGGTCAAAAAAGAATAATTTATGCCATTTTCAGCTCTCACAATTCTTAAAAACTCAATATGTTTGAATTATAGCACTTAAAGAGTAAATAATTTTATTTTGAAACTGAAACTGCCTTACTTAACCCAGCCCAGCCTCCCTTTTGTCCAAAAAGTGTGTCTGAACTTTCCAAAAATGAACATTTCAAGCAAATAATAGTGTTCAATTATTACTTCGGTACTGTTCCAATTCAGGTACTGTTAACAGATTGCAGCGCATAACCATTGTAAAGTATGTTCTGTAGCCGTTTTACTATGATCTTTATCAAGAATTACATCGTTCACAATCTCAGGAACAAAAAAGCTAAGTTTTTAAAATTATTCCCAACTTCCAGTTTATGTTAATTGCTGCTTTTATTTCTTCTTGTAAAATGTCTTTTTAAATATTATATCGCAGGCAGAAAAAAGAAATTTAGAAAAAAAAAACTGTTTACCCTCTGGTGCCTAGCGTCCGTTTCTAAGGAAGATTTTTCTTTTTTTAAATAAAAAAAAATACTTTTACATGATATTTTTCAAATTATTTTCCTGTCAGTTAAACAATATTTGTATGTGTATCATTATACAAAATATCTTTGGAAAAAAACATGTCACGCATTAATGGATTAAATAGTATTTTCTTCTCTAGCATTTGAAGGGTCAGTGGGAAAAACCACGGTAGTCACATTTGATTCATTTTGAGAAAAACGAAATTTAAACTTTGCGAACTCATTAACTTCCCCAGTATACTTGTTCTAAAATGACAATAATACATGGACTACAGTGTTTTTTCACGAATATTGCATATACTAAACGAAATTACACTTTTTATTTGTAACAGGTGGTAGCATCAGTTTAAATTCAACAAAAAGTGGACTACCGTGGTTTTTCCCCCTGACCCTTCATTTATTAGTAACTAATATTTATTGCTCTTTTATCTTACAGTTGAGCATCCCGGTGGACCTGCGACAGGAGCCTTGCAACGCGTCCACCGTCCCAATGATGGGCTGCAGGTTCTCGCAGGTGCAGGTGCGGCTGCCGTCTAACACGGAGGGGGCCATCCCCAGGCTCTGGGACGTCAGACGTCGCATGGAGGAACTCAAGACGTCTCCCGACACCGTCGTCATGTACGGAGCCATCTACTGCCTGCTGCCCATCCTGCCAGAAGTCGTGGCCCAGTGGATACTCAACACCGTCTTTAGGAAGGTTGGTTTGGTTGTTCAACTGAAAACGTCCATCTTCGATTTCTTATTCAGCTTGAAATGTATAGTTTTTATGCTGCGAACTTTGAAATGAATAATGATCGTCGTTCAATAATGATGATAATAATGATAATAATCTTATACATTATTTCTCTTGCCTGTTTTCAGTTACCATGCCAAAACTTCTTTATTTCTTTATCAAATTCTATGATTTACTCCCCATTTTAAAGCTTATTCTGCCGTGCTAAGCGCAGAAGTGGTATCTGCATTCGAGCTCGAACTGAGATAAACTCTCTAAAGTTTTGCGCCACCATGTATTTGATTCAGATGAAACTTTTTTAGAATTTTTTTTTAAAAATATTTCCCGTTCTCAAATGACCATATAATTTTGTATTTTGGCAAAATTCGTCACAAAGAGCCACCTGGTGGCGAGAACTCAATTTTGATAAAAAGTGCAGATACTACTTTTGTGCTTAGCACGGCAGTATTATGCCTGCCATTGACGAAAAATCGACCTACTATCTTTTTTACTTCCATTTACGTAGTAAAGGAAGTATTGTGATCGCGAAAAAAAAAATCACTCAAATTTGAGTCTTAATTTTGATTTTGCTCACCCCTGAATGAATGTTCAGTAGTTTTTTCGACCTTTCAGCACGTGCATATGTACCTACCAACATATAAGCAGCCGAAAAATCTTTTTCAACCACCCCCGAGTTAATTACGACGAGTTTTCTCGGGACGTCTGTATATACGTATGTGCGGATGTGTGTGCGGATGTATGTGCGTATGTGTGTCGCATAACTCAAAAACTATATGTCGTAGAAGCTTCTAGCTTGGTATGTAGGCTCTGAGGATGGTCTAGTTGTGCACCTCCCCTTGTGATTGCATTCGAATGTTCCCAAGGGGGTGTTTTACCCCTTTTTTGGGGTAAATCGGAGTTAATTTCAATGCAGACTCAAGTGATATGAATTGGCGCGACCACTTGGCCATATGTCGCCAAGCTTTTGGTCGCCAAGTGTTTGACGCCAATTTGGCGAAAAAATTATTTTTTGAATTTGGGTTCAACTTGGCGCTATTGGCGATATTTTGCGAAAAATTCACTGAATCATATTAAAATCAGCAATATTTAGAAAATTAACCATGGTAAAATATTTTTTGCATTGTTTCGTGGCAGATTAGGGGAGTAAATATTTAAATTGTTACCTTGCTCACTCCAAGCACTTTTTTTAACACTTAAGGCAACTACTAAGAAATTTACACGTAAAAAGTAGTAGTGTGGGGTCCATACCAGATTTTTTTTTTCTTGCGCCAACCACAGTTATACTGTTGCATTAAAACCAGAAAAGAAAATGTTTATGGTAATTTAGGGTTTTTGCATGGTAATTTAACATTCGTAACATTTTTCAAGGATGCTTTTTTTTTTCCTTAATGCTTTATTAAACTCCGAAAGTAAGGCGCAATTTCATTTTCTTTTAAATCGGCGAAAAATAACAATTCACTTTGTGCCTGCTGTCAAAAAAAAAAAAAATAGTTTAAAACAATCGAATTTTTGAATTTTACTACTAGCAAGCGCAAATAGGGGGCTCAGCTAGTTATAATAAAATAAAAAATAGAATTCACTTTTTCACAAAACAACTTTGCAATACCCGCCAGTGATTGTTCTGACTACACGAAAAAAAAAATTTCGTTACTGTTTTCAAATACACAGCTTATTACACATATTTCAAGTCTATGGAAACTGCTGAGGTGTTTCAGTTCGCAAAATCTATGCCAACAAGTATGAATTCAACACACACACACACACTCACGAAATACATCTGCCTTCTTTAAAATATCAATGAGAGATAGTTTCTTATTTATGTTATATATACATACATTACATTAATTGCTTATGTAATGATCTTTGTTTCTTTTGTTCACACAGAATGAGCAACAAACATGTTAAAATTGAATCTCCAAGTTAATCATGTCAAAATCAAATCTAACCTAATCGTGTCAAAATCGAATAGAATCTAGTCGCATCAAAATCGCGTCTTACATTTAGAAGAATGAGGGTCCACTTGTAAATTCCTCCCTGAATTTACAAGTGCTTATAATACAATCGGGAAAATGCGAAGATTTAAAATTTCTCTGATTTTCATCTCTTTTACATTTTAATATTTAATATTTTATATTATAATTTTAATATTTTCAGAAACAAATCAGAAAAAAAAAACTAAATTCATAGTTGAAATCAACAAACTATTTTAATTCTATATTTATCTATTTATTTCATACATATATCAGGAATTCTCTTTGTCCGCTCTTAACGCGATTTCACGATGGGCATTAGAAATGGCCTTAAGCGAGAGCTTAACTGTCTAAGTCAAAGCACATGCAGAGGACGTTTCTAATGAGATTAACAGATGGAAGTGGCAGGACGCTAATGGAAAATCCGCACTACAGTAGGTTACTAGAATACTAGTTACATTCGTGATCTTTTAGGAGAAACTTATTTCCAGTAATTCTTAATGGAGTTTTTGATTCCAAAAACAGGACTTTCATTTTTCAAAAGAAAAAAAAATTGAACGACGACGTTGTTCATTCATGGCTCTTTCTAAATTGAGCTAACGATTAAAGCTATTTATATTGAAGTGTATTTTTCATTAAGTGCTTCTTATTTGTGCTTTTGTAATGAGAAGTTTTCACACTTAACGCAAAAACTAATTAAAAAAATAGAGTGAATGATAGAATGATGTGATTGGCTTTTATTAAGAAGGCTTCAGAATTCTTCTGGATAGCTACTAACTTTTAGCTGGATACTTTCCTGATTTTTTCCAGACCTGCAAGGGTGGAACTAGAGATGTTTCGAGGGAGGAGCGATTGATTTTATTACGCTTCCGAAACAACACACATTAGTTTACTACTGTTGACCTCATATGTTTTGAACTTCAATTGTGAAACGTATCCTGAGTGGAGCCCTAAACCTCCTTTCTGCCAGCCTCAAAGATAATCTAGAAATGCTTTTTTTGAAATTCAAGGTTGAAAACTTACCCCTGGCGAGTCCCTTGTATCCGTTCCTGAAACATATTACTGTCATAAATTAGGCACATCAGCTGCCCAATATTTTTTGAACGTTTTAGATCGTTTTTTTTTTTTTTTTCACAGTGTTCTTATTTCTTTTTTGCGTCCTGCAGGCGAGCGTGGTCCTCGCCAACGTGCCCGGCCCGGAGGAGATGCTGACGCTGGGATCGAAGAGGCTCAAGAGGATCGCCTTCTGGATGTCCCCGCGCCCCGAGATCCCCGTCGCCTTCTCCGTCATCTCCTACGCCGGCAGCGTCCAGCTGGCCGTCTCGGCCGACAAGGGTGTGGTCCCGCAGCCCCAGGCACTCGTCAAGGAGTTCATCCTGGAGGTACGAATCTTGTGCATTATTTCTCTTGCCAGTTTTCTGTTACCACGCAGATCTTCATGATTCCTTCATCAATCACCATGATTCACCCCTCCTCTTAGAGGTTATAATAAAGGCTACTGATGAAAAATATACCCACGGTCTATTGTTGTTGCTGTTGTTGTCTTGTGCCAGCCAGGCTGACAATTTGGGATGAGCTGCTTCCCATTTCCAACTTAATATCCGTGACATCTTCTGATTAAATTTCTCTCACCTATCCCCATTTCACAATCTTCCGTCCAACACGTGATCTTAGCCCATAATATTTTGCGTACACCTTTTCATTCACTAGTGAACTTGCTTTTATTCATTTTTTTTTATTATTGTTATTCTGTTTGTTTCGTATTGTCGTCTTTTTCATGTCTCCGTATTTTATAACACTTTTGTCCTGCTGTCTTTTTATTGTACCCCGTTATTTGTCTTGTACTATTTTTATTATCTATGATGTTTTGGTGTCATGAATCAATTTCGACACCGACTCCGACTGCCGGCTTACGAAAAGACCCTGGCAGTTATTCTACGGCAGTCGGTAGGTGCATTCTAGGTGCACTCTCTTTTCCAACTGTACCGTAATTTGGTGGGAAGTGCGGCTTAAACTGTACACACATATGCTATAGGGTCCCATTTTTATAGGATAGGCAACCATTCACAGCACATTCACACGAGGAAAGGACAAGGACACGAGAGAGAAGAAAGTACATCCATGCCCGATGCGTAAAGAAAAGATTCGGTAAAACAGTAAAAATAGATTTTAGCGAATGAATTAAAAACAAGCACTGTTATAATCGATACCGGGACCTCCCCATCTGCAGTCAGACTTCAATGACCATTACACAAGATGCCCGGCTGAGGAACGTCAATTAAATAAGCAATGTAAAGACAGCGCACAGCATTTGGCATCCAAACGCTTTCAGTGATTTGAATTTTGAAATTTTATTAAGACGCAATTCGTAGGGGTAAGACCCCTCGATAGGACCCTACTCGCTGCGTTTCTTGTTTCTGCAAATGGCCCCTATCACAATTGGTGATTGCGAAAAACATAATTGGAATTCAAGACGTTATAATAAAAATCAGTGAGAGGGGCTGGATGTTGTGTGCTGGATGCTGCTTTTGTCTAAAGTCTATCGAAAGGGTCGAGCATTAATAAAGCCGATTCCTGTAGACATGGACGCCACTACCCAGAAAGAGCATTCACGCTCACAGACACCTAGATCCAAGAATTTAAAGGAGCATCGACTGCGATCAATTGAGAGTAATAAGCCATTTATGATTGCTTGAAAAAAATATAATCTTTCGTCCCAGGTCTTGATTAAATAAAATTTCTACTCAGATTTGAAATTGTGAGCACTTCTGTATTTCCATCTGATAGGAAACTGTCCGTCAAAATTCTTAAATGGTAATGGCAATCCGCCGATAGTTGTGCTAAATGAAAAGACTGGTGTGAATCCCAGGGAAAGAACAAGATCTGCAAATGTCGACGAGTTGGCACATCCCCCCAGATGGCAAAAAAAAAAGTTCCCCACCCAAAGCATGCTTTAGATAATCATCATCAGTGTTCAGGTAAAAATCACTGAGTCTAGTCAGAAACTATGTGTGAGATGCTGAAATATTTTAATTTTTGAATTTCCACCACTTACAGACTATTTTTTAAATTCAAAGTCTTCAGTTGTGATAATGCTGCTCTTTTTATTCATACTACGTACTAGAAATAGTTTTAAAAACTTGGGGTAAAATAAAAAAAGAAAGAAAGTACTGGCATTATGAAATATGACTTTTTTATGATATATTACTCTCCTGTTCCTCTGATTTATCAATAACAGTGCTTGTTTTTAATTCATTCGCTAAAATCTATTTTTCCTGTTTTACTGAGCCTCTTCTTTCCTCAAGTCGTAAATTTTGATCATTTGTCACGTACTGTTTGCTCTTTAATTACTTAATCAACAGTCAAACGTGCTTTGGATAGGATTTAGCTTGAAAAGAATGCAAAATTTCTATTTTTAGTTGAAAACATTATTACTTAACCATTGAGATAAATTATACTTTTGAGCTAATCCTTGTAAAAGTATGATAGCTTTTGTAGTGGCAAAAATCACGATACTTAAAAACACGTTTTAAGCAGTGCTGCAGTGCTAATCATATAAGTCGTATCTGCACTTTTTATTAAAATTGATGTACGGTCACCAGGTGATTCTTGCAAAATATTTCACATAAATTCAAAGTTTCATAGTCTTTCGGGGATATGAAATATTTTTTTTTAATTTTTGAAAAGTTGCATGTGAATCAAATGTATGTAAGCGTAGAACTTAAATATAAAGCTTTTTTTAACTCAGCTGAAGATAAGACGCTTAGCACAACAGAATACGCATTTGATTTATAGTTTAATCAAATGGCAAACTTATGCTATTACAGGACAGCCCTAGTCAATATGAGTTTTAACAGGGCTTGACTATAGCATGGATTCAATGGTTCTGGGCCCTAGTCTGAAGGGCCACCAGTAATTTTACAAAAACATTTTAATTATTACTTTTTTCAACATGAGCTTAAAATTAATACTATACGTGTATCAAAATGCTTCATACTTTCGTATTTCAAAAATTATCAGAAAAATTGATAAATATAAGGTGTGTCAATAAAATTCCAAGACAGGAACTAATAAACGGAATCTCTTCTTCTCTATCTCTACTAATAATAAAGCTGAAGGTGGTTCTGTCTGTCCTTCTTTCTTTCTTTCTGTCTGTCTGTCTGTTACGCGCGTAGCGCCAAAACCGTTCGGTCGATTTTCATGCCACTCGGCACAAAATTAGTTTGTAGCATGTAGTTTTGCACCTCGAAGCGATTTTTCGAAAATTCCATTTCGTTCTTTTTCTATTCGAATTCTTAGCGGAAATTCGATAAAATAGGGAAGAAATATTTCACACACATTTTCAAGTCTTATGTCATTCGAAAGCTTGGAATTTTCTGCACAAAATGAAGTTTTTTCGAAGTTTCTACGATCATCAGGAGAGCTGTAACAATTGTTTTTAGAATCCCGAAATTCAAGGCTTACCTTCAGTAAAGCAAGCCAAACGATTCTAAAATGGTTGAACTTTAGAATAAAATTTGTTTGAAAAGAGAGATAAAATGAATTATTTTATCAACGGAAATCAATTTTTCATGTTGTTACTATGGTTACGTGTTCATACTTATTTTTGTTTCTTTCTTTTTCCAGGGTTGCCAGCGTCTATCTTCGTAGGCTACGGCCAGACGTAGTATTTTTGATTCTACGGTAGTATTTTTTCGGCCCAAATAAGAAGCGTAGTATGTTTCTGGCAACCCTGTTTCCAATACACTAATGACTTAATTAAAAGATTTGGCGGATTTTTTTTTTTTTTTTTTTTTCATTTTCATAGATTTCGCATTTCAGCAACATTGATTTTGGCAACGTTTGGAAACAGTAGTATTTTGTAATATTTTTTTTAGAGGAGGCGTAGTTTTTTTTTTGTTCCAATTCTCTGGCAACCCTGTCTTTTTTCCCGGTGAAGCGGTGAAGATGTTTTGGGACCCTGCTTGGCGCGTTTTCAAAAAGTCAACTACGCCAAATAGCTAGGGTTACCACGCTTGGCGCGCCTATCGTTCATTTAGCGAGAAAAGGGTACCTAAAGCACAGATTAACGAAATATCGTATCAATTGCGATATTGCATCGTTTTTTTAAAGTGTTTCATTTCGGAAAATGTATTGTTTTGTTTTTTAAGCTAGGAAAGAAAACTTTCTTCTTCTTTTAAACTTTGGTAAGATTTCTGTTGGTTTCTGTTATCAACAAAATTGTTCTTATTTTCTCTTTTGGCTTATTTTTGTCCATCTCCCTTGGGGTTGCATTCGAATGTTCCAAGGGGGTGTTTTACCCCATTTATCGGGTAAATCAGTGTTTTCAATGCAAGGTGATATGAATTGGTTAACAAAAGTGATATGAATTGGCGCGACCACTTGGCGATATATCGCCAAGCTTTTGATCGCTAAGTATTTGACGCCAAATTGGCGAATTTTTTTTTTTTTTTTTTTTTTTTGATTTGGGTTCAATTTGGCGCTGTTGGCGATATTTTGCGAAAAATCCACTGAATGATGTTAAAATCGACGATATTTAGGAGATTAATCATTGTAAAACATTTTTTTGCATTGTTTCGTAGCAATCTAGGGATACAAATGTTTGAATTGTTATCTTGCTCACTCCAAGCACTATTTTAGCACTTAACGCATCTACTAAGAAATTTACACGTAAAATTAAGTAGTGTGGGGTCCATATCAGATCTTTATATCACTTTAAAGGAATTATAGTTGAATAAAACTAAAATAGAGCATTTTTTCTGCTATATCAATTATTTTACAAATGCACTTTTAATTTTATACCACGGACAAAGCCGTGCGGGTACCGCTAGTGAATAATAAAATACGTTTAATGGTTTTCAAAATTCTTACCTTCGACATTCACACACTTTTGTGCACCAGTTCTAGAAACACGCTTTGCAGTCCCTTGAAGATATGCTTCGAAGTTGAGTGGTTACGTTTTTCTTTTATGTCCTCTATGTCCTAAAATCTATGCTCTTAAAGAACAGTCTTAAGTTTTGGAGAGTGTCTAAAAAAGACAAGGATTGTACGTGTAGTTAATGAATGAAAATATGTAGGAACGCGTGCTGATTTGAAAGATTACCAACTTCAGGACGTATTGTAGAAAAAGACACGAAGAAAAGCGTAACAGCTCAACTTCGAAACATGTCTTCGGATTACTACAAAGTGTGGTTCCAGAATTTGTACCGCCTGCGCAAAAGTTTGTGATGACTAGAGATAATCATTTTAAAGACTATTATAAGTTTTCTTTTATTATTATAATAATTCATTCTGTTGTATTAGCCTCAGCCCTGAAATGGAACAGACACACACCTAGTAAAAAATAATGTAGAGAGTTAACCAGAAGTCAAGGTGTGAGTCGGAGGAGGAGGCTGAACGAAGGTTTAGGCTTTGTTCTAAAGTTCATCATAATCAGACCCTGAAAATTAAAGATTTAAAACATTTTACTTGGATACGTAAGACAAATATTAAATTACATGTTTCAAATATATCTTTTTTAATCCTTTTGAGAAAATGCAGTATTCTCTTGTTTTTAAATTTCACCGTCATTGAAATTTATGTAATTTGAAATCTTACCAAAATGACAGTAAAAGAATTTCAATTGAAGTTTAATCTCTTAAATCCTTAATAGAATTATTAATGACTTTTTGATAGGAAATTTTCGGTTTTATAAATTAAATGTAATCTGACACAAATTGATTATGTCTTAGGCAGATTTACTAACAGAGAGTACCTTCCGTTGAGTTTTACTTTGCTCAATAATTCCCAAGCTTTGAGTTAAAATTATTTTTTGACGTTCGTAATTCCCAAATAAAGAGCATGAAAATCTCGAAAGGATGTAAATAAATTACATCTCATATTTCCTCTGCACATTAACTTCAAATAATTTTCATTTAAAATTCTCTATCGCATCTTGCATAAAATAATCATTTCAATTAACTTATAAGTAGTCAAACTGAAAAAGAGCATCACTTAAAATATACGCGACGCGAGGCGCACGCATTTATTTATGTTCGCATACTTAAAAAACCACGAAGTAAAATATTCCAATTAGAATATAGAGAACAATATCTCAAGAGTTTCATATGACAACAAAATAAATAAATAAATGAATAAACTTTTCAATTTACGAAAGGTATTGAAACTGTTTTTCCCTCCCTTAATTGCAAAGATAATAATTAAAAATATTGAATAGAGAAATGTAATTACTTTAATTCAAAAGCTTTAATTCTTTTTTAAATTTGCAGAACATTCTATTTTTTTAGATTTCGAATGCATATTTTTTTATTAAATGTGTAAAATTTCTTACAAAAATTTTGTACTTTTGCTTCAACTCTCATTTTTAAATTTAGCTGGTACTATTATTATTATTATTTTACATACGCCATAAAGTTCAGTGCAGCAATTAATTATATAACTAGCTGCGTGGCCCGGCGTTGCACGGGCTGTAATGTAGTGAAGGCAGTTTGAGAAAACTACTCGCCACCAAGGCGGCTCGCCTTTAAAGTAATGAGAAAAGTTTAAACAGTTTACTCGCCGTCAAGGCGGCTCGCCTTTACAGTAGCGAGGAAAGTTTGAATAAACTACTCGCCGCCAAGGCGGCTCGCCTTTAAAGTATCAAGGAAAAGTTTAATAAACTACTCCCCGCTAAAGCGGCTCGCTAAAAAGCTTTCCTGCATCAAAGAATCAATCGAATTATTTGCACATGCTTCCTCAAAAATAAAGACGATGTCAAGTAGCGCATACTTAGCACTCTCCCTAAATAACAAATAAAATTCCTTTCCAAAAACAATTATTTCCAAACCGCTTTCTTCCTGTAAAATTAATTGCAAAATTCTAAACGAAAAAGTTCTTTTAATATTTGGATCGCAGCCAAAAAAGTCCCTTCTAAAAACAGCAATTGCAATTTTATTTAAAAACATATTTTTAAAATGGTACCAGAGAAAAATATGTCATTAATAATTAGAATAAAAACAATTGTTAGAACTTTGTTATAACACGAATTCAAAATGACAATGGAAAAAAATAACACTCTTTCATTTTAAAAAGTTCAATTTAACGTTTTAATTTAAAATCGCAACGGAAAGAAATGAATATCTTGGAATTTTAAATAGTTCAATAATTTAATTAACGTTTTTATTCAAAATGGCAACGGTAAGAAATAAATGTCTTGGAAGTTTAATTATTTATTAGACTTAATCGCTTTAAACTTGACTACTTACTAATTGATATCTTCGCTAATTAAAATCGTATAATTATATAAATTGAAACTAATGAAGCCTGAAAAATTACCTATCTATCGGTACCTGGTTCGACTTTCAGTTCATTGGCGTTCAGGAGAAAGAAGCGTGACATAGATAGATAGTTAGAAAGAAAGATAGAAAGAAAGAAAGAAAGATAGATACTCGGTTTTTAATATAAGTAGATGCTTTGTATTCGCCGCATGACAGAAGCTAACCAGTCGTTCATTACAGCCAACATTATATTGCACGCAGATTGCAAAAATTATTGCAAAGACGTGTTTCCGAACTACAAAGAACTACTTCTTCAATTGAAAGTATATTACATAGTTTTCTTTCTGAGAGATTTTATCTTTAGATTACAAAACATTTTTTTTGCCATGTAATGCGATAAAATTCTGACACATTTACAAGTAAACCACATTTTTGAGGTTTGTCCTCTATGATAAATAAAGAGACATGTTATTTCAAATATTATAAAAGTTTCAGTATTGTAATAACACCACAAATTCACTGAACCGTTGAACATACTGAAACTAAAATATTGTACATTGGAAAATCAATATTACACAGCGTAAATTTGCAAAGTTTATTGCATACACATGTTTTGGGGGTAAACAGAACAACTTTTTCAATTGAAAGTGCATTTAGTTTGCATTTCAAATTAGTTATTCTAGTTTAGGTAATTCAAAAGAAAAGATTTCGTCATTAGTCAATGCCATAAAGTACTGTTTATATTTACAACCAAATCAAATTATGGAGCTTGTCTTCTGCACTGTAAAAATGAATGTCGTTTTTACAGTATAATACAGCTAATTTTACAGTAATAACCTGTAAAATTGCTAAATTAACAGTTTATTGTCGTGCATTTTACAGTTTTAAACTGGAACCTCTGCTACCAGTATTACGGTGGTTTTTTTGTTTTTTTTGCAATATAATACAGCTGAATTTTACAGCAATAAACTGTAAAATTTTATAATTAACTGTAAAAACAGCATTTATTTTTTGCAGTGTAGTTAGGCAAGAAAAACTTTGGTACAGGATTTCTTTTTCCATAGACTTCGAAAAAAACTAAACTTGAATCCAACAGTAGCAACCGGAACCACTGTTTCACGGCAAAGGAAGATATGTGCACAGCGCACGTTTTGCGGAAGCATAGAGTTCGTTTTATTAAGTTTACTCTGTCAAACATGATTCAAATATTTTTGTTTCGTAATATGGAATGGGATTGACACAGCTGGCCAAAGAAAATTAGATTAAATGGTCTCGACTCTGGGAGTTTGCTTCTCTATTAGGGAATGAACACGTTTCTTTTCTTTTTTTTTTTTTTAACTTGAGGAAGGTTTTTCTAGCTTTATTTCATTCAAAAGAAAAAATTGCAGCAAAAGAAAACTCTTAAATTCTTTGTCAAACTTCATTGCATATTTTCAGGGCAAATATTTAGTAAATTGATTTAGTGGCGCGTAAGATTAAATTTAACGCACGGCAAATGAGTTTAAATAAAAGAAATGTGACATTTTTGCAGCTGTGTGCAATATATATATTAAAAGTTTAAAAATCTTTGCAGCATTTCGTATTCCTCAATTGTATTAGGAAACAACAGAGCAGCGGCAAGAAACGAAATTTCTGCACATTGTAAAATGCACATTGTAAAATGTTTTCTAATACCTTAAATACATCTTTAAGGTATTAGAAAATACAAAACAGTAACTGAATTATTTTGTGATGTTAATACAGTCAAACCCCGCTATAACGAACCCTCAACGGATCGACTTGAGTGATCGCTATAACCGAGAGTTCGCTATATCCGAATTGCCAAAAATAGTTGGAATTCGGTAATATTCTATAATAATGAACATCATAATAGCATATGTCTTCATTTTGTCAATGTTTTCAGTCACAAAAAAAAATGTCCACAGTTTTCTCTTTCTGCTTTTTGCAATTTCTTACAACCGTTTATGTTTTTTCATTAGCAGAAACGCTGGTGACAATAGATTTTGAGAGGGAAAATTTCTCGCTAAGTGAAGGATTGGGTTTCGCCACTTCTTTAGGATCGTTATAGCCGATTTTTCAGACTCTGTGGATCGTTATAAGCGTACAAAGTTGCATTACTGACACAGAGTTTTAGATC
This sequence comes from Uloborus plumipes, assembly GCA_038373865.1. Lineage (NCBI taxonomy): Eukaryota > Metazoa > Arthropoda > Arachnida > Araneae > Uloboridae > Uloborus > Uloborus plumipes. The sequence continues at coordinate 65,182 of JAXGGA010002675.1, forward strand.
GAACCAATGAAAAGGTTCACTATAAAAGGGGGTTCGCTATATACCGGGTTCGCTATAGAGGGGTCGACTGTATTTTCTTTAGAATCCTGCCCAAATTTTATGTAATTTATAGTCGTATGTATCGCATTTGAAATACCCCAATTACCCGAGAAAATGGCCAGTAAAAACCTGTAAAACTAGCAAATTAACAGGTTATAAAGTTTGATATTTTTGCAGTTTATTGCCGTCAAATTTAGCTGCATAATACTGTTAAAACAACAGTATAATACACTCAGCAGAGGTTCAGTTTAAAACCGTAAAATGCACGGTAATAACATGTAAAATTAGCAATTTTACAATTTATTGCTGTAAAATTAGCAATTTTACAATTTAGCACTGTAAAAGTAGCAATTTGACAGTTTATTACTGCAAAATTAGCAATTTTTACAGTTTATTACTATAAAATTAGTTGTATTATACTGTGAAAACAACATTCATTTTTTACAGTGTAACAACTACCAGAAATTAACCATAATTTTATTGATTCTGAGTTTAATTGTGTATAGTCAAGTATCAATGGTTTGTACATAAGTAATTTGCAAAGAGTTCACAAGCATTTTCTTTGGAGCAAGCTGGAGATATCACATGTCGTGACTTTAAATTATTAGAAGTTAAAATGTGATTTAAGATCGTGCTGAAATCCAACATCAGTATAAATGTTCAGTTGTGTTTTACATCAAAAAAAAGGTTATAACACAACTTGAGAAACAAACAAAAAAAAAATATTAGGGGAAAACCGCCTATATTGGACCACTGCTTAAATTGGACCTCGGGCTTAAAATTTAGTACAGAGATCTGTGCTACACTTTAACAGTAAAAATATAAAGTTTTAGGAATAAAATCAATGTGTATGAACTTTCACCAGTCTTCGAACTGCGTAGCGTGAGTTACGCCATGATTTATGTTGAAAACGTGTAAAATCTTATTTTCCGGACTTGTGCCTAGTAAGATAGTACTAAAACTTGTAAGCTGAGATAAACAGCTGTTATAGCATGATAATTTGTGTTTAATAAGGATTACATCTATGTATTTACATGCACGATTGATAATTTTTGACAGAGAAATAAGCTGAAGAATAAAAAATGGCATGTTTTCCTTTATTGGACCGAAAAAATTTTCCTATATTGGACCGGTGGTCCAATTTAAGACTCTGATTTTAAGAAAGACTTTTTGTTAATTGCAATATAAAATAAGTGACTCATCTGATTTAATAGCGTAGTTAAGATTATTTTAAGCATACTTTAACACCTATTCACGATATTAATTTTTTTACCAAGCACGTTTTGTAGAAGCTACAAATTCTTAAAATATATGTTTTTTTTTCTCTTTTTCCATTAAGCTGCAGTTTCAGGTTGTTAAACATAGTTATTAGTTTAAATAAAATTTGTGCTGGTTTACCGAGTAAAAAATATAAGTTTCTTCGATTTGTTCGAATTTTTTTTAAAAAGAAACAATTTTATGCTACTAAAATGTTCAGTGTAGATGAAACCGGTCTGTTCACTGTCCAAAAGCCTCAAAATATATTGTCGTATAAAAGTAAACACCAGTTGGAGCTGTAATGCGTGGTGAACGTGTTAGAAACACACTGGCTATTTGTTGCATGAGTGCAACAGAATTGCTATCCCCCTCCTCCTTCTCCATGCTTTTTTTCAAAAGATTACGTTCCATGTATGAGCTTGTTGTAAACTCACCCCTGGTGAGCAATATGCTTGTTCAAAAAAAGTTTGGATCACAAACGATAATTCACACAATTGATACAACATTTCATCAAAACCGTTCAGCCAAGTAATGTAAAAAGAATGTTCTCTTTAAATTCACAGCACTTACATAAAGAACGTAGATGCAATAAACTTGGCTAACAAGAGCAACATAATAATGCTTTCTCTTTAAGCACACCATGCACGTAGATGTGGTCTTTATTCATCCTCTGTCTACATATTTTAATCAAGCATGTGATGCATGGATGCGAGAACATCTGATGAGATTCATTACCCAATATCGCGTAGAGGAACTGTTTTGTAACTCTTATGGGCAAACCGCAATAAAGGCCATGGCAAATGCTGGGTGAGTTGATTCCAAACAACAGGAGTGTGGCCTGGTAATTGACATGTGTTTAACAGCATTGACTTGGCTGGAGCAGAGTTAGAGGTAAGTAGTCCAGATAAAATACTCTAAGTGAACATGATACGTGTTCGATGTAAGTTGTACTGTTTTACATCATGTAAAAGAACTAGCTACGACTTAAATTAGTAAGCTACTTTGAACTACAGTCGACAAACCAAGTGAGCCTAGTTCTAATTTTCTGACAGTATATAACTTAACTGTTGACTCTACACTCTGTTACATTTTGAAAACAAATTAATCATTTCTTAAAATTTGCAGACAGAATAATTTAAAGAATCATTATTTCATTGTATGCTTGCTCTGTAATTATAATTTTACCTTAGATGCATTTGGTTATTATAGATGGTTAGAATGATGTTTTATAGGGCTTATATCCACTCTGTTACCACGAAGTGAACAAAACAATCAAAATCTCTTTATAAATTATTTATATACAACCATTTGATACAGAATAGAAGAACTGCTTCATAAAAAGCATGATTAATGGGTGAAAATTATTTAAAACTGATAAATTCAAACTGTCGGGCATGACCTGTACTACAGTCGAACCTCGTTAAAACAAACTTAAAGTGACCTGTAACGTTAAATTTGTACTCATTTAAAAGAACACTTTATTAGAATTCGTCTAATATGAATTCGTCTTAACAGTAGTTCGCCTTATCCAAAAAACAGCAAACAGTGTTACGTGAAAGTACAAATAGGAAGGGGATCGCAAATGTAGTTTCGTCCAAGCAGTAGTTCGTTTTAAGCGTGTTCGAGTTAATGCGGTTCAACTGAACTCGTATTTACTGGAGAATAACAAATGAAGTTTTCTAATCATACCGGTACAAAGCCTCTTTATTCGTTTATGTATCTATTATAATTTATTTATTTATTTATTTCATTTTTTTATTATTTATTTTAATTTATTTTATTCATTTATTTTTTTTTAATTTTTATTTATTAATTTATTTATTTATTTTGAAGGAAAGACAGACACAGCCTAATGCTCACTATTTTTCTCGTACAACGTTATTTCCATGTTTCTTTCTTTCACTTTAAAAGAGTAAATAAGTAATTTTTTATTTCATTTTTTTACTATTTATTTAATTTATTTTATTCATTTATTTTTTATTTTTATTTTTATTTATTAATTTATTTATTTATTTTGAAGGAAAGACAGACACAGCCTAATGCTCACTTATTTTCTCGTACAACCTTATTTCCATGTTTCTTTCTTTCATTTTAAAAGAGTAAATAAGTGATTTTTTCTTCTCTCAATATGAAAAGTCCACTTCATTACACATTTTCAATTTTCATCATTTAATCTCTCCACATATCTTTTTTAATGCCTTGTTTTTTAATTTTTACGGAAAAATAAAGCAAAAAGTCCAATCTAATTAAGTGTTCAATTTAATAAGTATGAATGCGACGTTCACTTCAAAAGTGATTTCAACCAACTTCGATCTAGTAATGAATTTTGCAATAAAATCATACATAAAGAGTACATTGTTGCTCAGTGTTTTCTAACAAATTATTCAATATCCCAATGAATATTTTCTAAGCCACGCATTTGATATATCTCAGCCCACTCCTTACTTGATGAAACAGTAAAACGTTGAACAAACATTCCTGATAATTTCTGATAGGCTTCGCAAACAAATAGTTGATATGTCAATATGTCGCAGAAAAATAATATTTTCTTTCAGCTTAAAATAAACATTTGACGTAAGTTGCTTGGGAAAAAGCACCTTTCCATTCAGCTTGGCTTAGATAAAAAGGCAGTTTAAGCCCGATAAAACAGTTTTTTCCCCTCCTACTTCTCTTTTTTAAAGTTTTCTTTAGCACCGAATATTTTAAAGGATCAATATGATTTTAGAGCGAAATATCTTAGCAAGTATTTTCCAGGAAAGAACTGTGTCGAATTTAAACCAGCAAAAAATTAACATAAATGAATACAAGTATTAGTAAGGTCCAGCATTTTCCGGGAAAGTCCGGAATTTTCAATTTCTGTTTCAATTTTTTACAACTTGTTTTGTCCAGAATTGTGCCTAAAAAGGACCTGTTTATACACGTAATAAATTCTGATGAAAACTCCCCAGACATAAACAAGAAGAAAACAAAATCTACGAAATATTTATGCCTCCTAGAAATATGAGACTATTTCTTCAAAATAATTTGAAGGGATAAAAATGTGTTAATATGTTTAACCCATTAATGCCTAGCGTCCCTTTTTAGGGACGGTCCAAAAAAGGGTCTGAATGTCCCGAAAATGCACATTTCAACCAAATCATAGTGTTCAATTAGTACCTTGATATTGTCTAAATTCGTTATTAACAGATTGCAGCACATAGCCATTGTAAAGTGTGTTCTGTAGCAGTTTTAATATGATCTTTATCAAAAATGACATCGTTCACAATCTCAAGAAAAAAGCCAAGTTTTCAAAGTTATTCCTAGCTTCCCAGTATATGCTAATTGCTGATTTTATTTCTTCTTGTAAAATGTCTTTTTAAGTATTATATCTTAGGCAGAAAAAAATTTAGTAAGAAAAGTATGTGCCCTCTGGGGTCTATCGTAACTTTTAAGGGACGATTTTTCTTTCCTTAAAAAAAAAAAAAAATATTTACATAATATTTTTTTTATTATTTTTCCTGTCCATTAAACAATGTTTGTCACCAATTTTCAAATTATCTTTGGGGAAAAAATGTCAGGCATTAATGTGTTTAAAAACGAGTAGGGTCAGCAGTGGTAAAGGAAAACATGGAGAAAAGGAAACGAACTCATTTACCACCCTTGCCGTAATTTTTAAACTATGGATGAGTAAGGGTAAGTCTACTTGCAGAAGAGATTCTGAGAGTTCAGCAAGTTTCGAAATAATTGTCTGTGGGGGGGGCGTGGGGGGGGTTGGACCTGCACTGTATACTGCAGCTAATTTCATAGTAATAAACTAAAAATTGCTATTTCTACAGTAATAAACTGTAAAATTGCTACTTTTACAGTACTAAACTGCAAAATTGCTAATTTTACAGTGATAAACTGTAAAATAACTAATTTAAGTATATTACTGTGCATTTTACAGTTTTAAACTGGAACCTCTGTTGCCAGTATTATACTGTTGTTTTTACAGTATAATACAATTAAATTTTACGGCAATAAACAGTAAAATTTTTAACTTCACAGAAAGAAACTGTAAAATTACTAGGTTTAGTTTATCACTATGAATTTTAGTTTTAAATTGGGAACCTCGGCTGCCAGTATTATACATTAAAAACAACAGTTCGTTTTTTGCAGTGTGGGATTGCTCGGCTAATAATATGGAGAAAAAAAAAAGCAAGCGCTCTTCATGTTCAGGGCCAAATCCAACCCGTAAAACACCATGCAGGGGAATCTTGAAGTGTGTATGCTTAACCTTACCCCAAGTGACCCTACTTCTACTTGATTTGTTCTTTTTTTATTTAAAATATATATCATCACTATTAAAAATAGCGCAAAAATTATTACTAGTGATTTATAAAGATACATGTATTTTTTGATCGACATATACCGCATCCATCACAATAACAGCAACAAGGGCGGATCCAGAAACTTTTCAAGGGAGGGGCGATTGATCTTTGTTACTTTTTACTATCCATACTGGAAAACATATTTTGATCGCAAAAGTTTCGGACTTCAATTTCGAAATACTTCCGGGGGAGAGATTCAAAACTCCTTGCCCCAACTTCATTAAAACTCGTATAAAACTGCATTTTTAAAACTTCAATGTCGAAAAACTATACCGTTGAAAAGTTCTCAAAGGGAGGGGCTATTGCCCTCATCGGCCTTCCCTTGTATCCGCCCTTGAACAGCAATAACAAATTAGTTTATTCATAAAGAAAATTGTTTTAAATTATATATCGTCCTAAATTGCGAAATTCGGAATCTGGTCACCGTAGTTTTAGCATGTGTGGAATGGAGATAAAGGATAAACTATAGGAAAACAAAACATTTTTCCTGTTAAAGTGAATAAACGTTCTGAAAAATGAGCATTGCAGCGAACTTCATGCTCTTAGCATTACAAAAAAAAACCGATCATTTTTGAATTTGAGACTAATCGAAAGCAAATATTTCCAGAACAGTTAGTGAAATTACGTGTTTCGTATTCACAGCCCCAGAGAAAAATATCAATTATTTTCAAAATGGCCGACAATTCCATTAACTGAGGTGATTAGGCGGCCATTATCTTATGTGATGTGGAATACCCGGGTCATAAATAGTTAAATGAGCATTACATTTGGTCTCACGCATTTCAGCAATTATTAAGAGCTGGGCAGGACCTCGGGAATAATTTCGTTATGGCCATGGCGAAATGTGAATCACTAAGCAAAAAAGTTTTCTTGGTCGCACGTTCTCATTTTACATTTCACAATTTCTGCTTTCAACGTTTTGCGTTTTGTTTTAGCAATTAAAGTTACAATAGATACTTATAATTACTATTATCCTATTTTTAGTCATTTTTACTTAGAATTGATATCAAGAGTACTTGCAATAAGTATAAGGTGTTATTAACCGTCTGGGAAAGTAAAAAAATCCAAGGAATTAGAGCAGTTTCAATAGAATTTACATTATTTTCCAGAGCTAGTAGCCACTTTTCATTCGTAATTTTTCTCTTTTCTGAATTTCATCTTTTATATCTTATCCCAAAGTATGTTATAAAATATGCCCAATCAGAGCTACAACTCTTGCTTCAATCAAAAGTTAAATTTTGAACGATTCAAAATCAAAAAATATGTAAAGAGTTCGCGTGCACATTCATATTATCTAGCGTAAATTGAATTCAAAGGAAATGCATAGTTTTGATCTTGAGCATATTAATGTCCCATAACAATGTAAATTGAAGTTCAGGTCAACGAAATTTAATATAAACTCTAAGTACTAGAACACAAAAGAGTCACAATGTTTCATTTCTTTACCCCATTCTAGTTAAGCATAATGGAGTAAAGAATTCTCAGCCTCTTTTTTTGTTAAAAAAACATCAATAAAAGTTTCCTCTTTTTATGAATCGCTCCATTTAAAAGCTCAAAGGAATTTCCTTCACTTTATCATCTAGTCACCCGCTCTAAATAACATTTTATTCAAATAACATTCTATTCGTCCTTGAAATTTTTGTAACGATGTCCAATGAGTATTTTTATTTTTATGTCAACATCAGGCACTTTCTTGAAATATTTACCAATTAAGAGTTATTAAGAAAGTTATCAAAAAGTTTGAGAGATGAAAAACTGGAATTCTAGAATGGCGAGTTTTTTCCCAAAATCAAAAATCTCTAATTATTTCTCACTACTAAGGTATTTTCCAATATACTCGTCTATTTTTTGAACAATCAAGATTACTTATTGCCACCATTTTCCGGTGTCTTGACGTTTCGCAAATATATATTGTGCTTGTGATTAGTTAGAGGACGATCTATTACATTATGCCTTATGTAGTGAACGGATACAACGTCCTGTTATGTAGATACGATAAGTATGAATGATGATTCTTTCACTCAAATGTAAAACTACGGTATTTATCGTATCAAATATATTTTAACTAAAATCGTTTGGAGTTTCTTTCATTTTCATTTTGTCTCTTCAAGAAAACTGGGCTTTTTTAAATGTGATTTCTTTTACATATTCTGCACATTTCTAATTGCTTGGATTTTTTTATATAATATATATAGTTCTTTCATGTATTATGGTAAAACTTTCAAAACATATTAAATAATGAGTGTTCTTTACGTTTAATGTTTGGTATGAATAGAATAATTCGAAAGAGAGAAATTAATGCTAACTTTTAAAGAAGAACGGAGTAATCAACTATAAAGCATAGAATTTCGAAAAAATAACTTTAAAACAAACACACATTCAAAACCTCACACAGAAATCCTTATAAGAGAAATTTTTAATTTTTCAGAAATAATATTTGTTTTAGTTATTTTTTACTTTTCCTTTCAAATATCTTTTTACGGAAAAGGGTACAAAAATATTCTTTTAAATGTGTGTTGGATTTTTTTTATGAGTAAATTAGTATAATCAGAACTGTTACAACACTAAATGAAATGCTTCAAGTAACCGACCAAGTTCAAGTACATTTGAAGGGGCAAGTGGATAAAGGTGAGATGTGACAATTTTGGAAAAGCTTACATTATACCATAAATGAAGGAAGGTGAAAAGGTATTTTTTTTAAAAACTTTTTCTGGAAATTAAAAAAAAATGTCACATATCACCTTTATTCACTTGCACCTTCAACGGTGTATGTGAGTTAACACAGTTGAACACACATAAATTTGAATTTATATTGTAACGAGTCCGTAGCACCTTCAACTTTCTTAAATGAGCATTCCAATCTTGAGGAAATAACTATAAATTTATTTACAAGTATGTACACTTATTTACAATAGGAGCAGGAAACAATTGCTAAACATCCAGCAATTAGGTAGCAAAACAGTACACTGTACTCTCAACAGTAACTCAGCACCACGTATCTAACGTGAACAGTAATTAAGCAATTACAAAAGCAAAACAACCATCCGCCCAAGCGAACGAAAACGAGCATCTCAGAAATCCCATCTGAGAAAAACTAAACTGACTTGTATTCAAGGCCAGCTATTTATACTCTGAAGGACATTTCTACTACGTTCTAGTAAAATCTGGAGTATTCTGTTTATTCATAAATTTGACTAATCCATTCACGAAAGTTCCAGCAAATAAAAAGAAAAACCACTCCGAGAAGAAAAATGTCTTCATGTTTATCAAAGTTAGGGCAAGTGTAAAAACTACAAAGTGTTTCAGGGCCGGTATACAGATGATAAAAGTGATATCTTCAGATACTTTTGCAACATGTCGCCAGATAAAACCAAAACTAGTGAAAATGAAGCAAGGCAGGAAAAACAACAATTATTTACAAGATTTGTAACAATATAAATCGGCGAAATTCAAATGTCACATATCACCTTTATCCACTTGCCCCTTAAATTGTTTCAATGTCTGTCTTTCCATTGATTCAATACATCTCTGAATAGGCGATGTGAATGTTTTCTCTCCATGGGAAACTCTTCGTGGCCTAAACTATCGATCGTAGTCCTCATAAATTCAACCATATATCTTATTCAAGTGATCTTCTTAGACTTCTTTTTGGAGACAGTCTCTTTCTTCCCTTTCTACTTTTGGGTCACGCGGGCATACGTTCCTTCCATCTTTTCTGGGAATTTCTCCCCCGCCACTTTGACATTGTTCTTTTTCCTGCCTGCAGAAAGGAATATGACATATAATGCTCCATTTTGTTTTAGAAAAGAATGATTTTATGATACAGGTAAAGACTGGAAGCGTTCCCTTAAAAAATTTTAAAAGAAAGGTACTTTCTTTCCTATTCAAGAATATCAAGGAAGGCATTTGTAAAATTGCTTTTGATTCATACGAATTGGACAAAATCGAATTTCTGGAAACTTTTTGTTACTTTAAACAAGAAGAGATATGGATATGGCTTAGATTTTTCATCGCCATCCTTCTAACTCCCTCTAATACCCCACCCCCCCCACCCTTCTCTCTTTCTCCTCCCTCTCTTTCTATCTGTCTCTTTCTCTACATACATAAACATGCATGTATTTGGTGATTTGTTGTCCAGAACGTTGTTCCGATATTCCTTTTATTTTTGAAAAAAAAAAAATGATTTCCTTTTCACCAAAAACTAGTTACTCACTCAGAAATTAATTACTTCTCAGCTAATTAATTGTTGCATTGATTTTCTTATGCCAGCTAAGCTGACTGCTTCACTTTTCCAATTGTTCCGTCATTTGGTGTGAGGTTCGACTTCCACAGTACACACAGAGACTTGTTTTGACTAAGGCCCCTATATAGACGAGCCGACGCATCAAGATTAAGTGTGACCACTTTGGATCCAGCGCGTGTTTGAGGGTTGTCTTTTCTGGCAAGTAATCGCTTTTTGGTAACTATTCACGTGAATTTAACAAAGCTTGGCAATGTCCTAAAACTTTGCTCTGACAACCCTAGCTCCGCAACAATGAACAAGAAGTTCTGTCAAGAACTAAACGAGCCTACTTTCCCGTACATCGACATCGGCATTCTAGCATCTGATCATTATTCTCCTGATCATCTGAGACTAAACATTATGTCAAACATACCTTTTTAGCACTTAAAGCTGATTTCTAAAAGCAAAATATACCCCTCTCATCAGATGAAATAGAGACATAAAAAGTAAATAAATGAATAAATGAAGTTTTATCGCACCTTTTAAAGAATGTAACTGTTACAGTTCTTCCGCAGAAAAATTCCTCAATCGTTTTCAAAAAAAAAAAAAAAAAAAATTAAAAGTACAAAGTACATCAAAACACATTTTATCAAAGAAAGGAAAAAAAAACTCGTCCGTCGATAAAATGTCTCAATTTTCACTTTTAAACCGTTGCCAGTTGTTAAATATAAATAAAGAATAAAATGCCCTCGTGAATGAAACACTTTTGTTACAAAAAAAATCGTCTGCCAAAAAAAATAATAGTAATAAATACAATAACACAAATGAATAAATAAACAAAAAATCGTCTGCACAGTCAGTCATTTTTTTCTGAGCCTGCAGTTCCGCCATGTTTGTGGAGTCGGAGTCGGAATCAGAGTCAACACAGAAGATTATTCAGAAAAGTACTTTACAAACATTATTTATCAAAACCATTTTTTTTACAAAGTTAGTTTGAAGGAAATCCGACTTTAAGTTCCAGGATCAACATTCAACTTAAATTCCCCGTAGGCGCTAATGTTAAATTTTTTTCTGAACGGTTCAATATTGAACGAAAAATGGTTCAAACCAAAAAGCGAAATAAGGGAATGAACCTCTCCGAGATCTTTCAAACAAAAAAAAGTTTATTCCATTCGGATGGTTCACTCAGAAGTTATTAGGTGGGGAAAGGTTGCTTGAACGGTTCAATGTTGAACGAAAAAATGTTCAAATTGAAAATTTAAATACTGTAATGAAGTATCCTTGCTGAGATCCTTCGAACAAAAAAAAAAGTTTATTTAAATCGGACTGTACACTCAAAAATTATTAGGGGTGACAGCTTGCTTGAGCGGTTCAATGTTGAACGAAAAATTGTTCAATTCGGAAATGTAAATACGGGAATGAAGTATCCTTGATAAGATCTTTCGAACAAAAAAAAGTTTGTTGAAATCGGACTGTTCACTCAAAAGTTAGCATCGCGGGACAGGTTGTTTGAACGGTTCAAAGTTGAACCAAAAATTGTTCAAATCGAAAAATCAAATATGGGAATGAGTTGTACTCGCCGAAATCTTTCCAACAAAAAAAAGTTTGTTCCAATTTGAATGTTCATTCAAAAGTTATTAGGGGGGAAAGGTTGCTTGAACGGTTCAATGTTGCACCAAAATTGTTCAACTCGAAAAATCAAATATGGGAATGAGTTGTAATCGCTGAGATCTATCCAGCAAAAAAAAGTTTGTTCAAATCGGAATGTTCATTCAAAAGTTATTAGGGGGAAAGGTTGCTTGAACGGTTCAATGTTGAACAAAAAATTGTTCAAATCGAAAATGTAGATACAGGAATGAAGTATCCTTGAAAAGATCTAACGAACAAAAAAAAGTTTGTTCCAATCGGACTGTTCACTCAAAAGTTAGCATCGCGGGACAGGTTGTTTGAACGGCTCAAAGTTGAACTAAAAATTGTTCAAATCGAAAAATCAAATATGGGAATGAGCTGTACTCGCCGAGATCTTTCCAACAAAAAAAAGTTTGTCCAAATCGGAATATTCATTCAAAAGTTATTAGGGGGGGACAGACAGACCGACCGACAGACCGACACACAAATTCCCCATCTCAATACCCTACTTTCAAATTTTTAATTTTTCGATATTCATTTTACCTTTTTATTTTTTTAACTTGGCGATATTTTTTGGACTTGGCGATATTTTTTTTTAACTTGGCGATATTTTTTGGACCTGGCGATATTTTTTGGGCTTGGCGATATTTTTTGGGCTTGGCGATATTTTTTGGGCTTGGCGATATTTTTTGAACTTGGCGATATTTTTTGGGCTTGGCGATATTTTTTGGACTTGGCAATATTTTTTGGGCTTGGCGATATTTTTTGGACTTGGCGATATTTTTTGGGCTTGGCGATATTTTTTGGACTTGGCGATATTTTTTGGGCTTGGCGATATTTTTTTAACTTGGCGATATTTTTTGGACTTGGCGATATTTTTTTTTAACTTGGCGATATTTTTTGGACTTGGCGATATTTTTTGGGCTTGGCGATATTTTTTGGGCTTAGCGATATTTTTTTGGGCTTGGCGATATTTTTTGGGCTTGGCGATATTTTTTGGGCTTGGCGATATTTTTTGGGCTTGGCGATATTTTTTCGACTTGGCGATATTTTTTGGGCTTGGCGATATTTTTTGGACTTGGCGATATTTTTTGGACTTGGCGATATTTTTTGGGCTGGGCGATATTTTTTGGACTTGGTGATATTTTTTGGACTTGGCGATATTTTTTGGACTTGGCGATATTTTTTGGGCTTGGCGATATTTTTGGACTTGGCGATATTTTTTGGACTTGGCGATATTTTTTGGACTTGGCGATATTTTTTGGACTTGGCGATATTTTTTGGACTTGGCGATATTTTTTAGGCTTGGCGATATTTTTTGGGCTCGTTTAAGTTGGACTGTTCACTCAAAAGTTATTAGAGGTGACAGCTTGTTTAAACGGTTCAATGTTGAACGAAAAATTGTTCAAATCGAAAATGTAGATACGGGAATGAAGTATCCTTGAAAAGACCTTTCGAACAAAAAAAAGTTTGTTAAAATCGGACTGTTCATTCAAAAGTTAGTATCGCGGGACCGGTTGTTTGAACGGCTCAAATTTGAACCAAAAATTGTTCAAATCGAAAAATCAAATATGGGAATGAGCTGTACTCGCCGAGATCTTTCCAACAAAAAAAAGTTTGTCCAAATCGGAATGTTCATTCAAAAGTTATTAGGGGGGGACAGACAGACCGACATACCGACCGACAGACCGACCGACACACAAATTCCCCATCTCAATACCCTACTTTCAAATTTTTAATTTCTCGATATTTATTTCATTTTTTTGTTTCTTTTTGACTTTTTTTTACTTGGCGATATTTTTTGAACTTGGCGATATTTTTTGGACTTGGCGATATTTTTTGGACTTGGCGACATTTTTTAGATGCATTAAGCCAATTTTAATGCTTTTTTCGTCTCTTTTATTTTTAATGGGAAAGTAGGCTAAAAATGAAAGTAAAAGTAAATGAGTTGGATCCAAAGGTGGTGAAACTGAAGCTTGATGCGTCGGCCTGTCTAGAGAGCGACTCTAGTTTATAAGGTGGGCAACCATTCACAGCACAACACGCTCACACAGAGAAAGGACAAGAAGAGAGAGAGAGTACATCCATGCCTGAACCGGGATTCAAACCCGGGATCACACCATCCGGGTCAGACTTCTCTGACCACTTAGACAATGTGGCCGGCATCTAATTGATTATTTTCCTCTAACTAACACACACACACACACACACACACACACACACACACACACACACACACACACACACCACACACACTCCAGGTTCCCTGTACCTATCATAATACGTGGTTAAGCTTGTAACCCGTTTGATGAACCCATGAAGAGCGTTCTGTTTTTTTATCCAGACCAGAACTGAGCTTTTTCTGGTCCAGCACCCTCAGAGGTATTGCTTTTGAATATTTTTTGAGGACTTTGTGACCACGAATTTATTTAACGCGCCCCAGTCACCACTAGGGAGTACTGTGGATTTTCGACCGACTGGGTTCAAACTGAGACCCTCCAGTTACGAGTTCGATGTCTTTTACCGATCAGGCAACCACGATCACACACGCACATACGCATACATTGCTGCTAAATACAAACATACTCGCAAACACATTGGCATACACATAAATACTTGCTCTCTCTCTCTCTCTTATTTTTTTTCTCTCTCTCTCTCTCTCTCCACACACACACACACAGTAATTCCGCTTATTTGAGGATTCGTTTTGCTTATTACTTATATGACCCGAATAATCCGGATGTTTAATTCTCGGATTGCCGTAAGTCTCAGTTAGTCATAGCGAACGAGGTGTTGTACTGTGGTTGAAATATCAAGATTTGAATGAGAATGTCAGAACGACCAAAATCTTCAATACAATGATGCGAAAAACCTTACTCCAGAAACCGTAACTCGTCGTCACGTATTTAATGCCTCTTGAGAAACTACATAATTCCATCATGATTAAGTTACAACGCAGGGAAGTTAAGAGTTAACCTCATTTTACCATTAAGGTCTGCGAAAGAAAAGCAAGGGCTTTAAGAAAATTCAGTATTTTGGGGAGGAAATGCTTCTTTTTTTTTCGTTCTGCTGAACCGCATAATCTAATGTAAGTTCAACGGTAGGTAGCATTCCAATTAACTGCATAGCTCAATGGATAAAGCACTGATTTTAGATTTCCGCGGTTAAGGTTAAGGTACTTAGATAAAACAGGGCAAGGCGAAAGGAAGCAGATGAAAATTCTCTTTACCGCAGTACAAGAAAACTCAAGTTTTTAATTTTACTTTATTATTACGTTCTGGGAAAAAGTTACTTCAACCGAGCACTTTGTTAGCACAGTGAGTTTTGATTGAATATCTATTTATCTGAAAATATGAAATGCTTTGTTCGTATAAAATACATTCGAGCACGCTCATTGAAACATCGGTTAAAAGAATATCCTGCTTAATATTATAATTTTTTAACATGCTAAACTGTTCTAATTTTCATTTTGATCCCGGATAATGAATTATCCCACAAATTAAAACATATTTTCGTGGCACAATAACTATTCTATTAAACGGGCTCGACTGTACTTGTAAATCAAATGGGTGTCATTCCATAGAAAATCAACAAATTTTCAGAAATTTTCGTGCCGCACCATTTTTGATTTTAATCATATTTGGTAGGTAATATTTGATTTTAATCATATTTGGTAGGTAATATTTGATTTTAATCATATTTGTTAGGTAATATTTGATTTTAATCACATTTGGTAGGCAATATTTGATTTTAATCATATTTGGTAGGTAATATGCACTAATATTCCATGCTTCCAAACTGTTTTATTTTTTTTCCCGAAAAAATTTTATTTTCGAGATATAGCGTTTTATTTGCTCCGCTAATGACTAAAATTCGGCATTTTATCTTTTTCTAAGAGCTCTGGTAAATTTATTTAAAAGGGTAGAAATATCAAACATGACTTATTTTAAAGCTAAAAAAATAAACTTTGATTTGTGCATAAAAAGAAACGATTTAAGCTAAGCCTAAATATAAATTTTCGAGGGTCAATTCGCGGTTTAAAAAGTGCCGTTTTCGTCATTTCAACCATAAAAAAGGACTGACAGTGGGGTTCTAATTTTTTTTTTCTCCTACACCCAGTTATAGATACTAGAAGCACAGAAAAAAACAAGATGGTACCAGTAGTCCTTCATTATGAAAAAATTGCTTAAACTTGAGAAAAAATGTAAATTGGCCTTTTTCACTCCCCAAAAAAGGAATGTGGAACAGGTAGTAAAAATTTACAAATGCAGGGAGTAAGAAGGCGTTACATTGCCCTTTAAAATGAAACAAAAACTGTCTTGTTATTCCACGGCATTAAAGAGTTTTAAACTATAAGAAAAAATGACTTTTAAACTATAAGAAAAAATGAAAAATATCCTATTTCACTCAACAAAAACGGCCTGTGGAACAGGTAGTAAGAATTTGCAAATGCATGGAACAAGAAGACATTACCTTGAACTTTAAAAGGAAACAAAAAACGTCGGGTTATTCCCAGGTATCAAAGAGATATAACATTCTGAAAATTGAAAATTTATGCAATTTTTTTTTGGCATAAGTTAAAGCAATTATGAACTTAAAGTCTTTAAATGCAAGAACGGCAAGAGTAAAAATATGTATCCTTAAATATATTAGTCTAAATGTATCATAAAATGTCTGTAAAATGACGTAGAAGCATCTGAAAAAGTTGTACTTAAAACGTTTTTTAGTGTTTCTGTTATCAGAGTTTTTTTTTAATTTGTAATGGATGTACAACTAAATACACTGGTTATCAAAAATTAAGGAAAAATCACAAAAATGACGATTACTCAAAAAGTTACTTGTAGATTTTTATGAAACTTGGCCACATGGTACAACACATAGTAAGGTATAAAATAACATAAAAGGAAATTACCAGACAATTACGGTATTATAAAACATAATGCACTCACAAAATGAACAAAACTGAGGTGGCAGTTTGATTTGGGGGAAGTACCTTAAAAATGGTATATGATCCCCTCTAACAGCAATACTGCACGAGCAGCGATGCGTGATGCTGTCAATTATTCGGTCTATCAATTCTACAGGGAGCAAGAGCCACTAATCTTGCAAAGCAGTAACAAGCGTGGCAAGGGTTTGAGGGGATGGGTTGAGGGTAACAATACGTCTCCCTAAAGCGTCCCAAACGTACTCGATAGGATTCAAGTCCGAGGAACGAGTTAGCCACTCCATGCGCAGAATTGTAGCGTGTTCCAGATAATCGTCTATGATGCGAGCTCGGTGCGGTCTTGCGTTATCGTCCTGTAGCAGGAATGCATCACCTATTACCCCAGCGTATGGGCGAACATAAGTATCAAGGATGTCATCCCTATGAATTTGAGCATTTATGGTTCCCCTGGGAAAGACATGGAGGTCTGTGCGTCCACCCAAAGAGATGCCACCCCAAACACAGACACTGCCTTTTCCGTATGCATCTCTTTCGCGAATGTTTGACGGATGATAACGGGTTCCAGGTTCCCTCCATATCAAATGATGCCTACTATCACTTTCTAGACTAAATCTAGACTCGTCCGTAAAGCGTACTCTCCATTGGTCATGCGTCCAATGAACATGTTGTGCCCACTGCAAACGGTCCCTCCTATAGCGTGATGACAACGGCGCACAAATAACTGGTCGTCTCTCATGCAGACCACCTTCGTGAAGCCTTCTACGCACGGTAGAAGTTGACACCAACCTTTCGGTGGCTGCAGACAGGGAGGATCTGAGACGAGTCGGAGTAGCAGATCTACTCCTGCGTGCACATAACCTCAAATATCGGTCATCAGCGCTCGTCGTAGCTATTGGCCGTCCTTGACTGAACCTCCTGGATGCTAAAACCTGTGGTTAAAAATAGGCTTCAAAGTCTATGAACCACAGAAGGACTCACATTTAGCCACCAGGCAAGTTCTGTTTGACTTTGTCCTGCCTCTAGTCTCCCAAGTCCCAAGTCCCAATGGCTCTGCATCTTAGTTCTGCAGGTAAATGATGCCTAGAAGTCATTTTGGTAGTATCACGGCGAGATTTATAGGCTTGCTCTCAAACGTGGTTTTTTAAGCTCCTCGAAGATGACGTACTCTAATTGCAGCGCCACTAATTTGCATAACATAGTTTTACTCAGCAGCTCTTACTTAGCAACATAGCCAAATTTTGTATGATTTGGATTATATTTCAGGGAGTTATCGCGATTTGTGGGATTTTTCCTTAATTTATGATAACCAGTGTATGTTTCTGCCTTAGCTATGGCTTAGGGTTCGATGACTTACTGCTTTATGAGGCAACATTTCCACATTTTTGGAATTAAAACTTCTTATTTTTAAAAAAAATACATTGAAAAAAAAATGATAAAATTAACGAATTTTGTACAATGAACAGATCCAGAAGTAACTGACGATATATCAGCAAAATTTTACACATCTGCTAACAATGACATGAATTTACACACCTACAAACAATGAAAGGAGGCAACTTTTCCGCTCTATTTGGAAATTTGATTTCTAAAAGTAAGTGTTTCTCGATGCACCTTGAAGGAAAGGCAATCGGTGTAACAATTGCGTTACAGTATTTCTTACATGTAACAAAAGGAAAAAAGAATAACAACTAGTTCCAGTTCCTATTTCAGACAAAATAAACCACAAAATATTTTTTATGTAAAATAATTTTTTTTTCTGTGACACATTTCTACAGCTATGATTTTTAAAACAAATTTTAAAATTTCTCAAAGTAAAATGACATTTCTCGCTCCGACACTTATTAACCACTATAACTATTGTATAAACTGAATGAAAATTTGAGTGAAATTCGTAAAGGTGCTTAACTTTACCTGTGACAGTTTTTTTTTTTTCTTTCTTTTTTTTTTTTTTTTTTTTTTGAAATATAGCTTTGGATATCTTTTACACAAAAAGTGACGTATAAAACAGAGCTCGTTTTCTTATAAAACAGTTTCCAGAGAAGTAGAAATAATTTTCTCGATCGATATCCATCATGTTATCGATAAACATCACTGATTATGATTTGTCGTGACCTAAACTCGTTGACAGGAATGACTAAAAAGTTTTAAACATACCGCAATCAAGCACGAAATAAACATTAAAGAAATAAGAGTATGGGTTATACCACGTTTATAAACTGATCATCCGCAAAACTTTGCTGTACATACCGTGAAAGCACTTACTAACTAAAAAAAATCAGTTATCAGCTCGTTTTAAAAGTTGAGGGGGAAAGTAATTAACAAAATATTTCTTTGAAATTGAAGCGACTTGAGCAGAGGAAAATTTAGAAGTTCCGCTCCAGGACTCAGCTGTAAAACGCGTTTCTGCACACATCTGCTTAAAAATGATTTTTTGGAGAATTTTGACTTTGTGAAAGGGTCTCCAAGTAAACTTGAAACAGCTAAAAAGACCACCTACTGTTAAACATTTTCAGCACGACCTTCCTCGAATTCGCGCATGCGTCAGGTCTCTTCTGATTTTATCAATATAGTCGTTGAGAGTGAAAATAAAGATAACGAATTCATAGAGATTTTTTTTTTTAATTTCTTCCCCTTCCTTATCAGATCAAGGAAAATAAAATATTGTCGGACTAAGCAAAAATGCTGCCATAGTGCATTTTCTTAATCAAGCTGACACATCTTTTTAAAATTGAATCGTTCAACGGTGCTAGTCGCGGTTTTCGGGGTCGGGCAGTATTTCACTAGTTATGACGAATGCTATCTTCTGTTAAAGTTGTAAATGCTATTTAGGGGTTTTCCATAAATAATTTCAAGCTGTAAGGGGAGGGAGCTGTGAAGTTGGCGCAATTTGTGACAAGGGAGAGGAAGGGGGTTACAAGAAGTGTGACATGAAGCAATTTTTTGTAAGAACATGTTTTTGTAAAATGGAAAGCGGCAAGTGGCAAAGGAGGGGGGGGGAGGAATATAACGAAATGCGACACTTTGAGGCCAAAGGGGGGGGGGGAAATCTTGAGAAAAGTGTGACATCATTTATGGACAGCCCCTTACCCAGGTTTTCTCACCTTCTATTTTTTTCATATCTTTTCCGCAGGAACAGAAGTCTGAGAACTGATATTGCCCAACATTGTGAGGATCCGGCTTCAAAAGATAAGAACATTGAGAAAGGTTCCCTCAATAGTTGGTACAATTCACTCTTAAAAAATATAACCTACCTCTTTTCTGATTCATTCTTCTATTAAACTTCTTTGCTTGGCGTCGCTTTGGCTTTTGTTCCAATGAAAGGATTGAAATCCTCTAAACTTTGCGTGTCGGAAACATCTGTCTCAAGCCATGGCTCCGGAAGGACTGAAATCTTTTTAACTTCACTATTGTGCGTCTTGTTCCGCTTTTGATTTCCCTGAAAGGGTCTCAGCATGTTTTTCCAAGTTAATATGTTAAACGATTATTTAAATGAAGCAGATGTTTTCTAATGGTAGAAAAGATTTGGAAAATGACGTGTTTCTTAAAAGTAAATTAGTATATGTTTAATATGTCTTCCCTCACTATCATAATAGAGAAAGAGAGAGAGATTATCACATAAAAATATGTTAAAATACAACCCTAAAAAAATTATCGATAGCGAAAGATAACGTGGAATTTAAATACGCTAGTAAAATACACTGCAAAAAATGAACTGTTGTTTTTACAGTATAATACTGGCAGCTGAAATTCCAATTTAAAACTGTAAAATGCACAGTAATAAACTGTACAACTAGCAATTTTACAGTTTCTTACTGTAAAGTTATCAATTTTACAGTTTCTTACTGTAAAGTTATCAATTTTACAGTTTCTTACTGTAAAGTTATCAATTTTACAGTTTCTTACTGTAAAGTTATCAATTTTACAGTTTCTTACTGTAAAGTTATCAATTTTACAGTTTCTTACTGTAAAGTTAATTTCAGTTTCTACTGTAAAGTTATCAATTTTACAGTTTCTTACTGTAAAGTTATCAATTTTACAGTTTCTTACTGTAAAGTTATCAATTTTACAGTTTCTTACTGTAAAGTTATCAATTTTACAGTTTCTTACTGTAAGTTATCAATTTTACAGTTTCTTACTGTAAAGTTATCAATTTTACAGTTTCTTACTGTAAAGTTATCAATTTTATAGTTTCTTACTGTAAAGTTATCAATTTTACAGTCAATTGCTGCAAAATTTAGCTGTATTATACTGTAAAAACAACAGTAAAAAACGGGTAGCAGAGGTTCCAGTTTAAAACTAAAATGCACAGTAATAAACTGTAAAATTAGCAGTTTTACAGTTCATTACTGAAAAACTGCTCGTGTATCATTATTTGAAGTCAACATCAGCCCCCCCCCCTATTCAGTGTAGTAGTCCGAAAAAAATTTGGGAGACTCAACATGGGAATTGGGATGCTTACCAAAACAAATAGGTTTGAGCTCAATTTACCTTACTTTTGCATTTTTTATAACAAAAAACCAAATATTTCACGGGACTGGTGCCACCGCGTCCCTCCCCAACTACAATACTGCATAAATTAAAATTATATTAAGATAAGTGGCGAATTTACAGGTTTGAAGGCTCGTCGTAATGCGTTTTTTGGACCCCTCCGCCGAGCACCAAACAATACAAAACATTTATTTTGTGCATTTTTGAATCTCTTTCGGAGCCGCAACCGTTATGAAGACACACCCCAATTGCGACAGTTGCGCACATAGTAAATCCAAAAATGGTTAAGATTGAACTTAAACTATACTATACGTTTAGAACATAAAGGTGAGTTTTAAATAAGAAATTATTTTGCTTTTGTGCATAAAACAACAAAATTATTTTTAACAGTTAATTGCTGCTTTTTCCTCTACTAAAACAATATCAAGATTCCTCTTGAAATAGGCATTTGAAACGGTTGTTTCAAATGTAGTTTTCAATAAGAAAATTTTGTGTTTTGTATATAAAGAAACATCGCGTTAGACAACAAATTAAAACACTTCGTAAGATGACAATTTGATAACTTAATCAAACATACATATTAAATTAGGTCTAAATATTTAATTTTTCTGAAACGGATTTATTATCTTTTATAGGCTCTCAGGCGGCTCATTTGATACCTACACTGTAAAAAAAGAATGTTGTTTATACAGTATAGTACACACATAATTTTATAGTAATTTTACAGTAAAAAACTGGAAAAAATTGCCAATTTTACAGTACAAAACTGAAATTGCTAGCTTACAATAATAAACTGTAAAATTGCTTGCTTTACAGTTTAATACTGTACATTTTACAGTTTTAAACAGGAACCTTTTGTTCGCCAAGTATTTACATCTGTTGTGTGTATACTACAGCTGCAATTTTAATGGTAATAACTGTAAAATTGCTTACTTTTAACAGTAATAAACAACTGAAAAATTGTTTGTTTTACAGTAATAAACTGTGAAAGTTATTATATGCTTATTTTTTTTGCTAGTAATAAAAACTGTAATAATTGGCTTGTTTTACACCAGTAATATAGCTGTAAAAATTGCTCAGTTTTATACTGTACATAAACCGGTAAAATTGCACAAAAATTTTTATAAAGGACTACACTGTAAAATTGCATTGTATTTAAAAAAAACGGTAATAAACTGAAAAAATTTTGGCTCGTTTTAACAGTACCTCTAAACTGTCAAAATTTTGCCTATTTTTACAGTAATAAACTGTAAAATTGCTTGTTTTACAGTAATAAACTGTAAAATTGCTCGTTTT
This sequence comes from Uloborus plumipes, assembly GCA_038373865.1. Taxonomy (NCBI): domain Eukaryota; kingdom Metazoa; phylum Arthropoda; class Arachnida; order Araneae; family Uloboridae; genus Uloborus; species Uloborus plumipes. Next base: position 87,407 of record JAXGGA010002675.1, read on the forward strand.
ACAGTAATAAACTAAAATTGCTATTTTTAAAGTAATAAACTGCAAAATTGCTTGTTTTACTGTAATAAACTATAAAATTGATATTTTTACAGTAATAAACTGTAAAATTGCTTGTTTTACAGTAATAAACTGTAAAATTGCTCGTTTTACAGTAATAAACTGTAAAGTTGCTATTTTTACAGTAATAAACTGTAAAATTGCTTGTTTTACTGTAATAAACTGTAAAATTGCTCGTTTTACAGTAATAAACTGTAAAAATAGCTAGTTTTACAGTTTGTTACTACGCTTTTACAGTTTTAAACTGAAACAACTGCTTTCAGTAAGTGGTTTTTGTCACGAAACAATTTAGATACAGTTTCAATTCCTCCAAATTTTATTTAGTTGTTAACAATGTGTTTCATTGTTCATACTAAAAAATTGCTTTCGTTCTGCAGTCAAATCTTCTCCATTAACTTTTTGTTAGAGCAATTGAAGGAACATTAGAAAGATCAAACCTATTTATAAAAGAATTTAGTGGTCTCTTTCTTCGTTACTTTCTTTTCAGAGATTCTCTTCCTCTCCTCCTCTCTCCTAGTATCACAGCACTAGAAGCCAAAAAGGATTTTTCTCTCCCATAAGAGAGGAAATGAAAATTCAAAGAATCCTTAAAATGTTGTCCTGAAATCCTGGAAAAAGTCTGTTCACGAAGGCCGCTTTCCAACTGACTTAGTAGGCCTTAAATAAAGTCAGTGTGGGCAGTTTTTATAGGAGTAAGGGCAAAGAGAAGGAAAATAAATTTTGGAATGGTAAAGAATTTCTAAAGCAACGCATATTTATAGCACTCCATTCTTCTTTTCTCGTAAAACGAGATACAATCAATGAGAAATAAGTCACAAAAAAATCGAACATTCAATGCTTTTTAGAATTCCGGATTAAACAAAAATTTTTAAAAATAGATGCAAATTTCTCAGAAAGAAAGACTTCTATGAAGCTTTCTTTTATACAAAACTCTTAGCGCCATGCTCCACATCGACGTAAAGCAGAAAAATTAGGCAGAAGCGTAAAATGGATTCAATGGTGTTTCTATGGAAAGTACCCGGATTTTCGGTTTCTGCCTTCAGTTTCGGTAGCGTTTTACGCTGATGTGGAGCATGGCCCTTACTCCGTAGTAAAGCCTTCTTGGATTTTTTTAGAATTAAGAAAAAGGTAACGATGAAAAATGAAACGATGAAAGGCTCAATTTATGAAAAAAATGTGTATTTGTGTGTGTTGCTGTAATCTCTTGCTTTATTTGCGTTGTTTTTTCATTCCAATTATATTCAAGCACAAAGCTTATGCATTCCGTACTAAGCGCAAAAGTGGTATCTGCATTCGAGCTCAAACCGAGATATAACTCTCTAAAGTTTTGCGCCACCATGTATTTGATTCAGATGAAACTTTTTCAGAATTTTTTTTTTTAAATATTTCCCGTTCTCAAATGACCATACGTCACAAAGAGCCACCTGGTGGCGATAGCTCAATTTTGTTAAAAAAGTGCACACACGACTTTTGTGCTTAGCACGGCGGCAGTATGTACAGTTCCATTTTAACGAAAAGCATCAATTGCCTGGTAACCTGCAGACTCTCCAACTATGTTAGACTCTAGTTCCATTGCATGACTTATATGAAGCACATTTCATTTCACTTCACACCTCCAGGGTCCCCCGTACCTACCACAGCTTCGTGGTTTAACCGGGATAGGGCCCTGAAGAGCTCTCTGTTCTTAATTTTGAACCAGAACCTAGGGTCGAACAAACCCTAGACCCAGGGCCCCCAGAGGTATCCTTTCACTTGGAGGACTTTGTGACCACGACATTTTTAACGCCTCCCAGCCACCATTAATCAAGACGGTGGATCTTTGATCGGCTGGGATCAAACCCAGGTCCCTCCGGACACGAGTCTTATGCCTTACCGATCGGGCCACCACGGCCCTATATGAAGGACATGGACTCTATTTCTATAAGATAGTCAAGTTTTGAAGATTTTCAGAAACTTTTTTTTTTTTTGACTCCGTTATGGACGCATCTTATGAGATACGTCAGTTGCGGAGAAAATATTACTATGCAACTGCGTTATATAGTAGTAAAGACCATGTTCTTCATCAAGTTCGTGAAATAAAACAAGGATTTAACATGTTTCTAGTCTTAATAAGCTGTTTTGTGGAAAACTGACATTTCTGTTACCGTGGAATTGCCCTTATTTGTCCATTTTCCATTTTTACTCAAAACTATGTAACAATAACTTACACCACTGTCATTCTATAACCACGACAACAATTTCCCGGACAGCAGCTCTCTTTTCTGCTTCCAGCTGTCAGCTCCAGAAACATTTCCCTTCCCGTGTACGGCTCTTCCACAAACATAACCACTTTCATCTGTTGCATATTTCAGATCAGCCGACTGTCACATCTCCTGGCGAGGCGCAGAATTCCCGGAGAGCACAGGAGGCGGAGTCATTTCACCGAAGAGAGGAGGCTGGTGGAGATTATTAATCCTCCAGACGAAGAGGTGAGTTTACTTTCATCTGGATAGTCTTGGAAAAGCGATTTTTCACAAAGTTTGCCTGTTATAACGGTGTAATATGGTTGGTTATACAGTCGAACCTGTTTATCTCGTCTCGAAAACCTCTCTATGTCAAAATTTTTCAATTTCTTTGCTTTTACAGCATAAATTTAATGTTTTTTCTCATGTTTATCTCGAATGATTTTTAATGAGAACCTTTATATCTCGAATTTTGACGACTCTCATTTTTTAATTTCATCTCCAGCCACCTTTATCGATGGTATAACTTGGAGACAAAAATCATCTTTTGTACAATCAATTCAAAGACTATGTTCGTACTTAAAGGCATGCATTAACTTGCTACAGCTATAGTCATCCCAGTTAGTAAAACGTGGACTCACAACATGTCGTACAGTAAAATATTCAACAATATCAATGCAAAACAAGCTATTAAGTATTTGAAGCAAATGCACCCACAGCTCGATCATAGCATCCTAAGACTGCAGTTTCGTCCTTATTATGGACTCCTCAGTTAGGAATAGCCAATGATCGATACAGATCGTGAGAAAATAATTGCGTTAGAGCTACGCTCTTTTTCGCTGTTTAGGTGAGAGAGAGAACATGATTGAGCTGACATGAAACAAATGGAAGGACTGGGTAAAAATGTAAGTGCAAAATTACAATAGAAAAACAAAAAGTGTAGGAAAAGTCAGAGCGAGGGACCTGCCCCACGCTCTGTACTCACTTCGCGCCGGAAGTGAGCAAGGAAGAGACCTACTATTAGGGCCAATCCTAACATGGTAGGGGTCTTATGGAGCGCTTAACCAGCAAGCCGTTTCTTGCCGATAGGGGAGGAGAGAGTCGCTAACAGCGAGAAGGCCATAGGCCTCGAAATGAGACCCAGCCTAGCGGCAAGCCGCTGGCTCGGCATGGATTAGTGTGAGAGATTGTCATCCCTAGTAGGGTTGCTCCTCCGAGAATCGAGGGAGTAGGTGATGTGCATGGTATCAGATGGAAACCTAGTACCACCGTGGTGGAAGGTGTAAAAAACTTGATCATGAATTAGTGGGTTAGGGTGGTTCTCAAGCTTGGTGAAAAAGTTTGTGGAAGTATCGACGATGTAGGAGGTAATAACTTGAAGGTTAGTATCGCTATGAAGAGTTTTGTTGGAAACATACCAAGGTGCATTGAAGATTTTTCTGAGAGTATGGTTTTGGAGGACTTGTATGTTCCTCATATTAGATTTGGCTGCCTGTCCCCATACAGGGACGCTATATAGGAGTGCAGGGCGAATCACAGTTTTATACAACAATAGTTTGCTTTTAGTACTAAGATGTCTGCTATATAGTAAGGACAAGACATAACCTAGTTTTATTTTAGCTTTCTTAACCACATCGGTGATATGAGTATTAAATGTCAGCTTGCAGTCTAAGTGGACTCCTAAGTATTTTACACTTCTAGAGTAATTAATTTCAACATTATTTAGTATAATGCGAGGGGGGTAAGTGATGGCCAATGATCGAGCCGGAGGCAAAAATCCTTTTAATGTAGCTAAGATAGCCAACAAACTGGTAGATAAAGTGAATTTATCTTACCAGCGAGCGTCCGCAAACCATGGTGCGGCTCAGCTCGAAATTTGAAGGCAAAAGCTGGGCAATATGCAATGAGTTACCGCCCATAAGCCAAGGCTGAGGCAGAACTGAAGCAAATGCACCCACAGCACAATCATCCTCGATCATAAGCGCGATCACCCACAGCAGCATCCTAAGACTGCAGTTTCGTCCTTATTATGGACTCCTCAGTTAGGAATAGCCAATGATCGAGCCGGAGGCAAAAATCCTCTTAATGTAGCTAAGATAGCCAGGCTGCTAAGATCGAGCTGTGGGTGCATTTGCTTCAGTTCTGCCTCAGCCCTGGCTTATGGGCAGTAACTCATTGCATATTAAGTATTTGTTTCAATTGTTCTCATTTCTGAAAATTTTATCACAACCTCTGTATCTCGAAACCTCCGTATCTCGAATTTTTCTTCCGTCTCGTGAAATTCCAGATAGACAGGTTTGACTGTAGTAGTGGTAACCCGGAAACCACAAGACTTGTTTAACAATGAAAACAAGTTCAAAATGATACTCATCGAAAGAACATCTCGAGACATATTTGGTGCAAAAATTATGTGCCCTCGTCCATCCCTTATCGAGATATAAGGTCTTAAAGTCTTGCGAAATTTTAAGGAAAGTGCCAAATTTAAAGACTTGGCGAGAAATTGATCACGCTATTTCACCGTCTGCATGCGCGGGGCATTTAACGACAAATCATGTGAAAAGTGTTAGGCAAAAGTGTTAGGAAAAGTGTTAGGCAAAATTTTAAAGAAAAGTTGGAGACTTTTCTTTAAAATTTTGCCAATTTTAAGATCTCATATTTTAAAAACGGGGTTACAAGGGCAAAAATGTATGCGTCCAGACACATGTATTACAATGCTCTTTCGTTGCTGCTCAAAAAAGAAAAAATATATATTATTGCTCTATCGTATGGTTTCCTGGTAAGATAAGAAGACTTTTATCTCTTATTTTATCTCAATTTATGAGGTTGAGAATTTCCCCATTTCTCATAATGCTCCTAATCACGGGATTTTCAGTTTCATGACCTGAAACATTATTTAAAAGCGTCTTTACAGCGCTGGCGGATTTTCAATGTCACAATTACGAGGGACCCTCTTGCCATGGGTGGCCCTAAAGGGAATCCAGAAAAGCACATGAAAAATATTTGATATAGTTCTGTTCAACTCTAAAGAGCTCCTAAAACTGGATTGCGAAAGACCCTCAAATATGCAATACACCGCCAACTCGGTTATTTCGATCCATGGACTGCAGTTTCGTGCTTATTATGCACTCATCAGCATAGAATACGAAAGTAACCGAGTTGGAGGCAAAAATCTTGTTTTTTTCGCTCTCTTTGCTCTATAAGAGGATTTTTGCCTCCAACTCGGCTACTTTCGTATTCCATGCTGATGAGTGCATAATAAGCACGAAACTGCAGTTCATGGATCAAAATAACCGAGTTGGCGGTGTATTGCATGTTCCTGCCTTAGCCCTTGCTTAGGGGCGGTTACTCACTGCTTTATATCCGAGCTCTGCCGCTCTGCGTTAAAATTTACGAGTTGTACCGTACCAAGTGCGATCGCTCGCTGGTATTCTAATTTCACATTAGCTACCAGTTTTTTCGCTCTCTTTGCTCTATAAGAGGATTTTTGCCTCCAACTCGGCTACTTTCGTATTCCAGACTGATGAGTGCATAATAAGCACGAAACTGCAGTCCATGGATAAAAAAACCGAGTTGGCGGTGTATTGCATGTTCCTTCCTGCCTGCCTTAGCCCTTGCTTAGGTGCGGTTACTCATTGCTTTATACCCTTAAATATGTAAGTCCGCCACTGCTTTACAGCGGTCTGAATGATAACAAGATGTTCTCAATAGATGGAACGAGAAAAACCCTAAATAATACACGTGAAAAAAGATAAGCGGATTCTTCTAGTTTATGTAAGAATAAAATGCTTAAAAGGACAGCATTAAAATAAGTCAAAGCGATGCTACAAAATCATTACCAAATAGCTAATTGGAGGAAATATTCAAAAATTAAAATTAAGTTCTCGAATCTGTAACAAATGAATCTGAAACATGCCTTCAATAAATAACAACGAATTCTTTAATGAGAGCAGCTAATTTAGCTACCGTAACCTCTTATTAAAAGTTAATGAATTACTTATGCTTTTCTTTCGGGATCCTAATAGCTCAGGTCCTTTATGTTTCATAAAAGGTTATCTTTTGAGGAGAAAAAAGTTTGAAGAGAACGTAGCAATTTATTTCAGAAGCGGTTACTAAGTCGTTGCGAATGGCCTGGAGCTTTTCATTTTTAAAGATGCAGGGAATGTTCTTAGAAAAAGGGACATCATTAGCATTGAATCGTTAAACAGCTGAATGCCTCAATTCTGAATGAAATGCAAACTTAACATTCATGTAATAAAAACATGTGAGCATTTTTTTAATGTCGAATTTTGTTGTCCTTGCTGTTCAATAGTTTTTTATTCCTTTGTTTTCTTTTTGAATCTAGAAAAATACTGCATGGAAAAAACAGCTCAAGAGTGGTTTATATTACTTCATTTTTAAAGAAAAGTAATCAGAGAGAATGTATAAATTGACTTTTCAAACAAAGCCGTGTAACAATATATCAGACAGTAACTTACTGGCATCACATTTGAGCAGTTTCACGGTAACAGAGGTATTAATTGCTGTACAAAACAGACTATAAAGACTTCAAGATCTGTTTTATTCCACATTGACTGCATAAAAAACAATGAAATTATATTTTGAAGATTTGCTTCCAGAAACAACACTTAAATGATATTCTGTTGCACAGTAACTCATGTATCTTAGGAGGTACGTTCGCTATTGAGTCAAAAAGTGTTAATTGAATATTGTTGCACTTGAAATAAAACTAATTAAACAGTATTTTCAACTACGTTTTAATTAACATTTACACTAATAATGAAATTGAACTACAGCTGACATTGAATGCTCTTATAAAAGATTTTTATTTTAACAAGAATCTTATTAGCCAGGTGCTAAGATCAGGATAAAGCAATATAGAGACTGTAAGGGCATTCAGTAAAGTTTGTATTTCAATCGAGTCATCTGAATTTTCTTTTAAAACTCCCAAAAATAGTGATCCAAATTTATAGAAATCACAAACAATGCTGCCCTCACAGGAACGATATTGGTGCAAATCTAACGGTGCCAGCCTGGCAATTGTGTGATTAGGAAGTGCTGCCAGATTAGGTGTGCACCATTATTTTAATGTTGGAGTAAACAAAACAAGCACCATTTCGGCGACCTCAGTCACGTGCTTGGCTTGGACAAGAACAAATTAGTGTCAAAGAGATGGCGAAGACGAATACCCTTTTGGATAGTTTCTTTTTTTTTTGTTCCAGAGAATATCCCCGAAATTGCCTTGTGGTAACCTTCTGCCAACTGTTGTTTACTTTTCAGTACTTACTTGTTGTTTACTTCAGAAAAATATTGATCTTACTTATAGCAAAATTTAAAATGATATAAATCATAGTAGACACGTGATAGCATCATGAAATCTGAAAATTTTTGCAGACACTTTTTTTCTATTAGTGTAATTCTTCTTACTCCATCCTATAGCTAATTAATTTCTTCCTCTGATTTCAGTTGCAGCAAAAACTGTACTCAGTCCAAGAAGAGATCCATGCAGTGACTCAACAGTTGAATGCACTCACAAGCGGAGGGGTGACAACGCAAGGAGGTGACAACGTGGTGGTCATCAAGCAGTGCCGTACGTCAACGGAGTCGAAACTGATACAGAAACTGGACGAACTCAAAGAGGAATTCTCTGAACTAATGAGGGAGCTCAGAAGACGAAAATCTCTTGCAGACGGCATTGTCCTCAACAGCCAGGTACGTTTGGAACAAGGGTCGACGAATTTAAAAAAACTGAAATAATCTATCTACCGGGTGACAGACACTGTAAAAAATGAATGTTGTTTTTACAGTATAATACAGCTAATTTCATAGTAATAAACTGTAAAAATGCTAATTTTACAGTAATAAACAGGAAAATTGCGAATTTTACAGTTTATTACCGTGAATTTTACAGTTTTAAAATGGAATCTCTGCTGCCAGTATTATACTGTTGTTTTTACAGTATAAAACAGCTAAATTTTACGGCAATAAACTGTAAATTTCTAACTTTACGGTAAGAAACTAAAATTGCTAGTTTTACAGTTCATTACTGTGCATTTTACAGTTTCAAATTGGAACCTCGGCTGCCGATATTATACTGTAAAAGCAACAGTTCGTTTTTTGCAGGGCAGAACATCATGTACAAACTTAGAGTGGAGGTAGAGAACACGATAGCAAGCACGAATGACTTATAGGGGGGGGGGGGGGGTCGCAAGTGCAATGATGACGCACTACATGCACACAAAGCCAGACACTGATGTATGCGAAACAGGTCATAAATTTATTACGCAAAGATGATTTCAGACAACACTTTTCAAAAAAAGAAAAAGTTTGAAGCGGTTATTTAAAGTGGCGAATAGAGTAGCTCTAATACACGCATCACAATGATAACGCAACGATGGATGAAAGCTTGTCAGAATGGCTCGTTATTTTGATGATCGGTGCGTTGTCATGGCAACGCATAAATTGCAACTTCAATTGCATGTGTTGCAACAACTGCTTAAACCCATCTTAAAAACGAAAATATTGCGTAAAATCTTATTTGTGAAGTAATTTGTCATTATTTGTTACCTGTTTCACATCTTTCTGTGTCTAGCTTCGTGCGCATGTAGCGCGTCAGCATTGCATTCGCGACCATATGTTCCAAAGTGATTCTTGCTTGCTGTCGTGCTCTCTACTTCCACTCCAAGATTGTACACGATGTACTGGGTCACCCTGTATGAAGCTATTACAAAAACGTTCTTTTATCTACATATACTAATATCCATCAACATGGTAAGTATACATATACTGCACCGCCAGCTCGGTTATACCATCCAGAGACTACAGTTTCGTTCTTGTTAGAACTCGTCAGTCTGGAAGAGTAGTAACCGAGCTGGAGGCAGAAAATATCTTATTGAAGCTAAGAAAGCAAAACAGACTGTTATCTAATGTAAATGTACATCAGAAAGTTATTATACACAGTCCAGTCACATTAATGTGACCACCTATCAAAAGCCAAAATAACCACCTTTCTTTGAACGGACTGCTGTGAGACGTGTAGGAAGAGAGTCAATTAGGTATCTGAAGGTGTTTTCTGGGATGTTGAGCCATACTGACTCTAATGCCATGGATAGCTGCGCTAGATTACGCTGGTGAGGATTCATGGCGCGAACAATCCAATCCAGATGGTGCCACAAATTCTCGTTTGGGCGGAAGTCAGGTGAGTTTGCTGACCAGGGAAGAACGGTAAACTCATTCTGGCGCCTTTCGAACCACGCATGCTCACTGGCAGCTGTATGGCACTTCGCATTGTCCTGCTGGCATATGCTATCATCCTGAGGAGAAACAATATTCATAAAGGGGTGGGCATAGACCGCAAGGCAGATGCGTACTTGTATTGATCCACCAGGTCTTCCACAACGATGAGTGAACCCATAGAACTCTCAAAAAACATTCCCAGACCATAATATGCTCCTGGCTCCAGCTTGGACCGTGTAGGCAATGGTTGCAGGGTGTTTGCTTTCAGAGGTTTCACGCCATCTAATCCAACATCCGTCTGTCCGATGGAGCATAAAACGTGATTAATCAGTAAATGCTACCTGTCTCCACCCAGTTGACGTCGAACTGCGGTACTGGCGTGCAAATTCCAGGGTTCGTCGTCGATGGACAGTTGTCAGCATAAGTGCAGGAACCAGGTTTCTGCTTCTGGAACCCAGACGCAGCAACGTCAGCCAAACAGTAGTGTGAGAGATGATGTTGGTAGCCCCTTGGTTCATCTAGGGGCTCAGGTGCTCAACGGTAGCCCGTCTATTAACCCGAACGCATCTCCGCAGCCGTCATTCGTCTGTGTCATTTATGGCTCCTGTAGCATCACATTTGCCATGTCGCTGATTTTTAACAATCCCATTTTGCCATGCACGGTACACTTTTAACACGACGTCAAGCGAATAGCTCAAAAACTCAGCCATTTTAGAAATGTTTCCGCCCTTGACCCGAAAGCCAATAATCATGCCCTTTTGTACGTCGTATAAATCGCTTCGTTTTTGCATTACGCCAACGGTAGAAATGTTTGCCAAAGCCCAAAGCCCTCACATACCTTTTATATACCCTCAACTCCACAGTGTTACAAGTGCCTGCTGTGACTGGTTATTTAGTGTCGACGTCAAAAGTACGTGGTGGTCACGTCACATTAATATGACTGGACTGTGTATATACTGTCGGCCCCGCTTAAACGGGTAACTGATAAACAAATACCCCGCTCATTCGAATAAAATATCTCGGAACCAAATATTCCCCATGCCATAGACGCAATCTTAAAGATCCCCGCTTAATCGAATACCCCGTTTAATCGAATAATATTTCTTGGAACAGACAGTATTCGTTTAAGCGGAGCCGACAGTCTTTTTTTTTTTTTAATGATAATATTACTTGACATAAGTTGTTGCACAAATTTCAACTGTAAAAATAATTTGATCATTTAAGCTTCATATAAATCCCCGAACAACTTTTTTGGTTAATCAAACGCTCAACTTACCCATTATTTGTAATAACACTTTATATATTCGAAAATGACTACAATGACTGCGTTGAATATTATATGAACGCCCCCCCCCCCCTACGCACCTTCAATAATTCTCAGAAGCACTCTCAATGGTTGGAATCAATCACGTGAGCTAAGCCCTTCTGCATCCCGATTGGTTTAAATACTTCTATTCTCTCGTATAAGCACAAAGAATAAAAGGAGCGTTTCCTTTTGGGAATACGTAAAAGGTAGTCATGTCCATTCCTTTATTAGCTTCTGCTAACACAATTGGAGAACCCATATGTGCTCTTAGGCTGACAGAAAGGCGAACATACGCTCCATTTAATAAATCGCTCTAAGTAAAACATTCAATGACGAGATCCCAAGCAATTCAATAAACGATCTCACTCAGTTCACTGAAGATATATACATGCAGGAAAGAACCAAATCGGTTTTACATTACTTAGAGAAGTTCAGATTTTGTACTGAAGTTGCTCTTTAATATAACCAGGGTTCGTAAATATCTTGATATTTTCGAAAATATCGAAAATATCCGATATTTTGATATGTATCCGATATTTTGATATATATCCGATATTTTCAATTCGCGCAAGCTTAATTCTTTAAATAGTAACTACATTCTCAAATCAATGTTATTTGTTTCCTTAAATAAGTATTACTATTACCGTACAGACTAAAAATTAATGTTTCTTTCAATGTTTCTTTCAATGTTTCTCTACATAAATATATATTAAAATTTTCATACAATGAAATGTTATGCAGCCATTTTTGCTGAAATGTAAAAGTTTAATGTTTTAAAAATTATATAACCTAATGATGATGTTGGCTACTATACTGGATATTGACTATTATGTTCATATAAAAATATTTACAGTATCATATACATAAATATCAACTATCATGTAATATCAAAACCAAAACATGAAAACTTATTGATAACCGTACATTATATTAGTGTAATTGATTATTACAATATGAGTGATTATTACAGTGACTTCTGTGTGTATCTTATCTAAAAGCTCTCCAGCCATTTTCTTTTCACCGGGGGGAGTATATCCTGGTCGAAGTAAATTACACAATTTTATGAATTCTTCATGTACAACATGGTGAAAAGGGGGTATTTGTAGAAAAAAAATATTTCGCAACCTGTTCATCAATAAGTTGCGCATAAGATTTGGAGGTAGAAAGGAACAATGTCCGAGTCTTTCGTGACTGAAATTGTAGTGGGCTTCTTTTTTTTTTGGGGGGGGGGGGACCCACAGTTAGTTTCTGTTTCTGATTTGGCTGTTGAGAAATGAAATTGTGTGACTCTGCCACAGAACGAGTGAAGTCAGAGCTCCCAGAAGGAGAAGGATCATCATCATTTAAAATTGTAACACTTTCTGACTGGGAGCACAGTTCATAATGTTTTCCATTCTTTTGGGAATCCCCTGCACCTCTTTTTTGCAAATAATACAAATTGCCCATTTCCCACTATTTCCTTCTTTTGATTTGCACTCAAAATATATCCAGATGGGATCTTTTTCTCTTGGCATAGTGTACAGAACTTTCAAACACTCAAATAAAATTGGATAAAAGTAGTGTCTAAACAGAACTTGGTTTAAAGCTTCTAGCTAAAAAGGTAATAATAATGGTGGGGCAGCAGACAATGATATTGAGATCCAACATGTATGTCATAGGTCACATGATCTTTGTTTACATGTTGTAAACGGAAACTTTAGCAATTTTTAAATTTTTTTCTAATAGATACTTTTTTTTTAATTTTTAAGTATGTTATATAAGTTGGTAAGATATAGGGAATGTGAAAAGTTTAGATTAAAAATTTTAATATTAAGACCTCTAAATTAATTCAAAACTCACTAAGTGGTAGTCCTTCATATTAGATAGATATATTCAAAAATAAATAAAATAAATATCAATCATTATTTTGTTCAAAAACATTAAAATAACACTGAAAACTTGTTTTCAATTCAAATTAGTGTTTTGAAAATGATTTGAAATTCTAAGGTCACCTTTAAGGGTTCATTTTTATTTATTTTAATGCTGCTTTAAAATTATAATCATTTTTTTCTTCCCTAAGAATTATTTCAAATTTGGAATATAAAATTATGAATTAAAATGTCTTTGTTTTTAATAACTTAATATTTTTATTTCTAGCTAACTTAGATTTTTTTCACGCTTTCATATTATTCATTACTTTATTTTTAGCAACGTTAAATTTTTATTAATATTAAGTGACTTTACTTTAGTATTAGCTGTTTCACTCATTTTCTTTTGTTAGCTATTTTAACAAAAATAAAACATCTGTTGTTTAGTACTAGCACACATTATACAAACATTAGACACATTTCCATATTCTGATTAACTTTTCATTTTTAACTAGGCATTTTTCATCTCTATTCAAGTTGTTTTGCAACTTTTAATTTTATTATCAGAAAATAAACAAGAAGTTCTGTCAAGAACTAAACGAGCCTACTTTCCCGTACATGGACATCGGCATTCTAGCATCTGATCATTATTCTCTTAATTATCTGAGACTAAAAATTATGTCAAACATACCTTTTTAGCACTTAAAGCTGATTTCTAAAAGCAAAATATACCTCTCTCATCAGATGAAATAGACACATAAAAAGTAAATAAATGAATAAATAAAGTTTTGTCGCACCTTTTAAAGAATGTAACTGTTACCGTTCTTCCGTAGAAAAATTCCTCAATTGTTTTCAAAAAAAAATTAAAAGTACAAAGTACATCAAAACACATTTTATCAAAGAAAGAAAAAAAAAAAAAGAAAAAAAAAACTCGTCCGTTGATAAAATGTCTCGAATTTCACTTTTAATCCGTTGCCAGTTGTTAAATATAAATAAAGAATAAAATGCCCTAGTGAATGAAACATTTTTGTTACAAAAAAAATCGTCTGCCAAAAAATAATAATAATAATAATAATAAATTCAATAAAACAAATGAATAAATAAACAAAAAATCGTCTGCACAGTCAGTCATTTTTTTTCGGACTGTTTACTCAAAAGTTATTAGGGGTGACAGCTTGCTTGAGCGGTTCAATGTTGAATCGAAAAATTGTTCAAATCGGAAATGTAAATACGGGAATGAAGTATCCTTGAAAAGTTCTTTCCAACAAAAAAAAGTTTGTTCAAATCGGACTGTTCATTAAAAAGTTAGTATCGCGGGACCGGTTATTTGAACGGCTCAAAGTTGAACCAAAAATTGTTCAAATCAAAAAATCAAATATGGGAATGAGCTGTACTCGCCGAGATCTTTCCAACAAAAAAAAGTTTGCCCAAATCGGAATGTTCATTCAAAAGTTATTAGGGGGGGGACAGACAGACGGACCGACCGACAGACCGACAGACCGACGCACAAATTCCCCATCTCAATACCCTACTTTCAAATTTTTAATTTTTCGATATTATTTACCTTTTATTTTTTAACTTGGCGATTTTTGACTTGCGATATTTTTTACTTGGCGATATTTTTTGGACTTGGCGATATTTTTTAGATGCATTAAGCTACTTTTAATACTTTTTTCGTCTTTCTTTTGTTTTTAACGGGAAAGTAGGCTAAAGAGGAATATTATATTATTACATCATACTAAAGATGACATTATTAATATGATGAAGACAATTTTTCTATTGAAAATATCGCATTTCAAAAAATAAATATCGAAAATATCAAAATATCGTGATATTTTCAGAATAAATATCGGATATATATCGACTGATATATATCGGCGAACCCTGAATATAACATAATTCCACTTAGTTTGAACATTTTTCTTCCAACACATTTTTTTTTTTTTTTTATAATAAAGTTTCACTTTTTCAACTAAGTTATTTAAAAGACTTTCTATATTATGAAAGAGTTTTCACGATATTTGGTGAACAAATTTTCTTTGTGGTCAATTAAACGTGTGGAAAATGAATATTTAAAACATATCTCGTTGAAAATTACTAAAATAGTTGTCTGTCTGATTGAGGGTCGAATCGTCTGGTGAATACGGCAATAAATAGAGTAAGATATATGTTTCTCTGTTTTGTCTCTTTTAAAAGTTACTCATGTATAAGCCAGCGAAAGTGATGCCGAGGAGCAGTTTCTGACTAACCTCAGATAGGATCCCTATCTTTTTGACTCTTTAAAGGATGAAGACATGGATGGAGAGTTGAGGCGCCCCCGGCGACTGACACTCTCGTCTTCTGGCCGCCGAGCGAGTCTCAACACCATGCTGGCGCTGGCGTCGACCACGCGCCCCCTGGCCACGCCCACCATATCCCATCATTCCTTCGTGGTGTCGACGCCCAATCTGCAGGCCCCCTCCGGATCGCCCACGTCTTCCCAGCAGAGGCCGACTTTCCTTCAGGTGGCACAAGTAAGGGGAAACAATTCTTCTCAGTATTGTTTCCCCCATAGATGCAATATTAACTACTATACTTCGCAGCAACTTAACTTGTCAGTGACGTCACTACGGGCGGAGCCAATAAGAGCTCACAAGCAGTCAGCGATCTCCTTTAATTCGCCAAGTAGGCTGTGACGTTTTATCTAGCTCGTTTTTCATAGGCTAACGTCACGCTGTTGGCTCCGCCCGTAGTGACGTGACTGCCAAGTTAAACTGCTGCGAAGTATAGATACAGTACGAAAAACCGGTTCCATGGGCAACCGAGATACAAGTAATAGACGAGCAAGTATTTAGAAAGCCCATGCGTGTGGTTTAACACAGACACGCTAACAACTTTTGCCGCATTCAAAGAGTACATTACTCTTTGCAGGAACTGCAGAGAGTAATGTACGGTTTAGGAAAATCACTCGTACTAATTCAATGTTTCCCTTCACGCACGGTTCTAAAAAATGCATTGAAAAAAAGTTAACCTAATTTTAGAACTCTTTTTCAGCAGTATTTCAATTGCATCTCAACTTTTCTATGAGCGTTCATTACATATGACTACACATTCTATTACAGCTTTTTTAACTTAAATTATCCATAACAATCATACTATGTGTACTTTTGTGATTTTTTGCAATGAAATCTGATTACTTCTTGTTTTTTTTTTTAGGAACGATTCGGAAGAAGAAAATCTGATTTTAACTGAATCGTAAAAGCTTCTGTGGAAACTGCTGATGTATTGTTTTCTGTGAATTTCGACAATGAAGTTGACTCCATGATTAGAAAATGATCCGTGCCAAATTGTTCAGGTTGCGCTCTATGGTGTCCATACAGCTTCGATTTAAAACATGGCAGTTCCATAAATACATTATAACTTCTATGAGATGACCACTAATTATTCATACTAAATAAGGCCGTGATATAAAGGTTGGGCTAGAGCAAGATTTGGTAAAGATATACAGATTCCGAATTTTTTTGAAACCATTTCGCTTAGATTATGTCGTCACTTTTTATATAAAAAAAGAACTCTTACTTTTATGCTGTTTAAAATACATTGCTGCTATCCATATTGCCATGGCTTCACATCAGTATCAAAAGTTTTACTCGCAGCTAGTGTCGCTGTGGCTCGCTTCACACACCAGTATCGACTACTTTTGCAAATCGCTTCACATCAGTATCGACAGCTCCTTTTTACAACATTGCACAAGTCAACAAATTATGGTTCTCTGGCAGAAAATAATTTTTAATGATTGAACAAATGACAGCCAATGAATCAACACGAGGGAGGGTAAATTAAAGTATGTGGAACCAATGAGTGGTGAAGAAACTCAACGACAAAAATTCCGTCTCTGCAGCAATTGGAGTGAAACCAGCATAAGAGTCTGACTGATTTTATATTCAACTTTTAATTTTTATAAGTAGAAATGAAAGTCTACTCATTAGTTCTGCATAATTACTTGTTCCCCAGAAAACCTAACTGACCAATCAACCTACTTACATTCTAGTGTGTTAGGCTTTAGGATTAGTTTCCCACATGCTTACTTTTTTGTTAATTTAACGACTAATTAATTCTTTTCACCGCTAGATTCGTGAGCGCTTGCCTAGTAGCAGCAAAGTTTGCAAAAGCTTTTTCAATGTGACTTTTATTATTATACTTCTATTCATAGCTACAGCCATGCATCTACAGCCACATTACATTAACGACAGAATGCCTGTCATGTTACTACTATTATTTTTTCTAACTAAATAGAAAACATATATTTAGGGAATTGAGCAGAAATTAGAGAAATGTCAAAATATGCGCAATAAAATCAAAATATACAAACTCTAGAGCTTACAGTACCTGACATTCATTTTGATTTATCTCAGATGCACTGACAGTAGAACTCCGGCTGTCCGAATAGTTGCTGATCCGAGTCGCTTACAAAATTTCTGAAGACGAAAATTGTAAAAAGATTAACACGTTCTGCGACTTAAAACTACATTCTCCACGTCAATTTTACCTTTTTATTATAAATTATGTTTGTTTATCACTTAGAATATTTCCTTTCTTCTACGCTAAACCAGAATTAGTTTGAACAAGTTGCTCTTCTGTGCTCTTTAGTAGATCTTCATCGAAGTAATCAATCTATGACGTCGTTTATCAATGTCAACCTCAAAAGAAATGTCCCGGCTAAAAACAACAAAATCTATATACTTTACTACAAAATCTATAGTAGTAAAAAAAATTAGAATTCAATCCTAATGGTACTTAGACTGTCACGAAATTGCTTAGATGGTTAAACAATCCATTTGAAATAGACAAAACGATTTATGAATTTTCCGACATAAAAACAATTTATGGGCATCAAAAAAAAAAAAATAGATAGGAGATTCTTCGTGAGTATCTAGTTCAAACTAAGGTATTGCAAAATTTTATGTTCGCACAGTTTGATTTCAAAAAAGAGAACATTGTACGACAAAGTGTAGTTGCTCAAAATGGAGCGCGCCATATCTCAAAAAATCAGTAAAGTGAAGATCTATGACTTATACTAATTTTTAATGACTTATACGCAAATATCACTGTCTACTCATAAAAGCTTTGAAAAGCTCTGATTTCTGGTAAGTTTTTGCGTACTAAATTAGTGACTTATAATTAAAGACTTCACATATTCTAAAGATGTGTCACTTTTGAAGATACCGTTTATGCGTCCTTCCGCATCAGTTTTATACGTTACTTTGTGCTGGTATTCTGGCAAGAGTATTAAATTGATATTTCAATTTAATAATTATTACGTTTTTCATACTTTTGAGATGTACTGCTGTTGTCGCCGGTGAGTGATATGCTCTACAAAAATATGAGCCCTGAAATAATAATTTAAACTATAGTTAAAAAAACTAAAGAACACGCTTTTAAACTATATTTCATGATACTCTAATTTCCCTCTGATTTTCAAAACTATTGAATATCCGCTAAGTTTACGTGAACTTATAATACATCAACATGTAATATAGTTTAGCCTTTAGTATTAATAATAGTATTAAATATATTACTTTTATATTTGCAAAGAACGTGGATTTTATCTTTTATCCAGAGATACATACAAACAACTCAAACACTTGAACACATCAACGTGTAATAATATAGTTTAGCCTTTAGTTTCAACAATAGCATTCAATATAATATTACTTTTATATTTATAAAGAATGGGAATTTCATCTTTTATTCAGAGTTACATACATACATAAAAACAAACCCACATGTGAAACTAATAAAAGCGTATTAAAAAAGAGAAAGCGAATGTTTAGTAAAATAAGTTTCATTGAGAGAAAAAACACAAAAAATAAATAAAATGAACTTCAGCTAAAATACAGGGTGGCTCAGAAGTCACTTTACATTTTGAAAATTAAATAACTTTTTTCTATCAATATATTTCTTTTTCTCTTTTCAGAATTAAAAAATATATTCCCTGGAAATTTTTGGCATGGATAAGTTTACAACAGAACAACGAGTGAAGATAATTGAATTTTGCTATGAAAATGGACGGTCAATTGTTGCAACGCAATGATCGTATATGCGCCATTTTAATGTTCGACATCCCCCTAGTAAGCCTGCAATAAGGAACTTAGTGACGCGTATGCAAATAAGCCCCGAACTATTCAAGAACTTGAGGCAAACACACGACAGGAAATTCTTTCCCTACAACCTCAGATGTTAAGAAGTGTCATGAAGAATAGCTTAGAAAGAGCTCGACTTTGTGAAGACTAGAATGGAGGCTATTTAAGAGACATTATCTTTCGTCACTAAGTCAGAACTAACTTACACACTCTAAGCTTTGTAATAAAAAAGAATTAATTAAATACAGTCATTGAAGAAAAAGTTATTTAATTTTCAAAATGTAAAGTAAAGTGACTTCTGGGCCACCCTGTATTTATAACTTTCAATAAAAAGAAAAGGAATTTTCATGCTAAATTTCAGAATGCTTCTACAATACAGCAATAATAAGTAGAATTCATTGCAATTTGACTTGCGTTATTTACAATCTTTTAAAAACGGATGGGGGAGGGGGTGGAATTGCAATATGTTACCATCTTAACATTCATGCAAACTGTGCATCTCATCCATTTTCATAACTGTTCCTCACAGCGAATGTCTCTTCTCTTTGTATGATACTAGTTTAATTAATAATCTAGCTTAATGGCGTTCTGAAAGCTCAGAGATGTTGAAAGACAGAGTATAACATTGGTCAAAGATAAGTTTTTAAATTTATGAATGAAAGAACTCTTCTAGTAAATGATATTGTGGTTAACAATGTCTGCAGAATTGTATAAAAATGCAACCAAATTCTAACTAAATTCTAAATAGAAGTTTTACATTCAAGTAAACGAATAGTCCGATGGTTGTCGAACATCAATTTATTTTTAGATGAATTGACGATGATGTTTTGTTATTGTCATCAAACTTTGCGTAGAATTAGGAAACATCAAAATGTTGGACTATTCTGTTTTACATATGCAACAGTATCAAAAAATTAAATTTTAATGACTTTTTTTTTTTTCAAACTGGATATAGTTCTTTTATGAACATCATATGAATTACATTGGAGGTAACGTTAAAATTTTAAATCTTCACAAATATTTTTTTCCGTAATATATTCAATAAATATGAACTTCAAACCCATTCTTAAACATGTACAGATATGAACTGAAAATACTTTTTAAACTGAACTTCAACAAATTAATTTTAAATCAAAACCTCATCTAAATAAATAAACTCACCATGATTAGTCGTATATTTCACCATCAACACTACTCAATCAACAGTGAAAGATGACGATTTAAGTTATCAATGATTCTTTTAATGACAATGATATTTCCAAAAATTATTAAAATGTTCGCAGCTGGTTATTTCAGTTGTTTCCGATGAAACTGGTTCGTACTATCGATTAGAGCGAACCGTTTTTCAGTAACAATTACCTCAACAATATTGAAGACGACGCTTGATATTATCAATAACTCTTCCCTATAAGTATTTCCATCCAAAAAATTTTTAAATTTATGTCGCGTTTGAAATTTAGTTATTGTTTTGTTAGCAGTTGGTTGCGTGAGATGCAGCCAATAATTCCAAAAAAATATTCGCACTGTCAATAGGAGGGCCGTTTTTTCATTAGCAAACACAATCAAAAGCAGTGGGAGATAACTTTTTATTTTTCGTTAAGAAAATAATTAGTGGTTTTGAACAATTCGAAAAAAAAAAAAAGTTCCTAAAACTTTAATCCAATGTTTTGAGTAATTATTTTTCCTTTAGCAACCAAAACTCAAATACAACCATAAATCTCAATGTTTAACGGGATATTCATAGTCTATAAATGACCCCCCCCCCCTTCGCCCATTTTAAATACGTACAAACTGCACAACAGTGCACATTTAGCCCTGTATTACTTAAGAGCCGTTCACATGCAACGGAAAATCCGAAAGAGTTCCTGAAGGAACCAGGCCTTGAGCAGGAGCGCCCTGAAAGGAAGTCACCAGGACCTCCCAAAATTTTCCTCATTCGGCACATTCGAGATGACAATTCGGCAAATTTTGGGATGCGTTATCAAACTCAGTCAAACCCGAATCTTTCTCGGGAAAAGTTAATTTGCGTTCAATGTAATAAACGGATTAATTAGGCAGTTAAAAGGTTAATCTCGCACGATCCAGGTTAATAGTGAGTTCTATTGGAAAAATATTTTTTATAGTTTAATAAGGAGGGAGTGCACTTACAAATCTTGCTGCGTTGTTATTTATCAAAGTTCAAATGTTTTTCACTCATCTGAAGAAAAGATTGAAAATGCTCGTTTTTCATTTTTTTTCGTGATATCTATTGTCTTTACGCATAAAGTTTCGGTTAAGTATGTGCGCATGGTCGTATTTTATCATTCGGCACATTTTGGAATTTCATTTGGCAAATTGAGAATTTTCCCCCTACCAAAAATTTAAGCTCTGGACGCCCATGGCCTTGAGGAAATCCTCTAAGTTCTATGTGTGTATGGTGAATTATGTTGAGATATTCCAGGGGATCTCCGGACGCTCCTCCGATTAGGATTTCCTCAAGGAACTCCTTCGGGCTTTCCGGAGAGTGTGGGGGGGGGGGGGGCTTTAGAACTTTTCTATTGTAAAATGAGAAGCAAAATTTTAAAATCTTCGACGAAAACTAAAACTTCGACAGCAGTAGTAAAACAAAATAGTGTACCCACATGAATTGGAAGCAATTCTCCCTCTTGCTCTCCGCTTTTCAAATGCTCATCATTTGAATGCTACATCTTTCTCATTTTTTGTTTAGCTATAATTGACATGTACGCATGAGTGTAAATTGCTTCATTTTACTGTTAATCTGTTGACGTCCGAAAAGCCCAAACTATGGGACCATGTAATTAATGTTATTAGCTGTATTAGCTGAACGAGAATTTTGCCATGATTATGTATGTGTTACAAACATGTACAAAAATAAATTGAAATAAAATGAATATCCTCATTTGTGTTATAGTTTACATTTGAATATATACATACTCTACAAAGAACAATGGAACATTACACCAATCTTCCAACAGAAGTAACCAGCCGAGCTCTTTTATACTTAAGAACTAGTTGCGAGGGAGGCTATAGTAGACATGTTCCAAAAATGTTGTTTGGAGCTTAGAATGGGAGACATATACTGGTCCTACGAAGTTTATCTGTTTGCATACATTTGAAAGTCATTTTTCTCTCTTAAGTTAAAATATGAGTTTGTCATTTTATCCAACAGGTGAAGTAAGATGACTAAAAATGCTTTTTATTTTTGAAGACGTATTTGTCATAATTCAAAAGGAAATTTCCAGAGTTTTCTATTTTTTAAATGATATTTAAGAAGGTACAGAAGTCATAGGTATACGTTTCAAAACTTTAAATCACATCCTAAAGCAAGAAAAAAATTTTGAAGTTCAGTCGACATCTTACCCCACTTTACCCTATAACTTGGTATTTTCATCACTTAATCAACCTCTTACTGGAGGGTGGTAATAGCAGTTTTGCAATAGGACTCTAATAATCCACTCCTCTGTCCTACCATGGCTACCTGCGATCTTTAAGCGGCTAGCCAGACGGGCGGAAAAGAGCGTACAAGCAGAACTTACATTTTCTGCCACTTCAGTCATTTGGCGCTGATCTCCTAGGGTTCGGTGAGACTTTTTAAAGGGGAAGGTATAGCAATAACATGCGTGTAAAGACTTGATTTCTAGGAGTAAAACTGTTTCAGTCTTAATGAAAAAAAAACAAACATCAAAACACATAGTGTTGTTATGTGTTCACAGTTTAAAACATTTATAATGCACATGAAACAATTTAAAGATTGTTTAAAAGTCATAACACATGCAGTCTTCGAAACTACATTTACGTGAAACATTACGTTTACATCTGATTTAGAAGACAGCTTTATATATTCGAGAGACAATTATTTATTTAAAGGATTACATTTTCCTCACTTCCGTTTTAACCAGAGTTGCAAAAAGGAAAGCTGATTCTTCTAAAATTACATTTTTAGAAGCATCGAAGAAAACGTAAAAGTTCAATTAAAATGTAGTTAGATGCAAGCCCGTCCTTCCGAATTGGGGGAGGGGGTCAATTAAAATACAGTTTTGTATTTTAATTGACCCCCATCCCCAGGATGGGGGGAATTCGGAATTGGCTGTGGGGGGTCAGAGCGGGGTCAATTAAAATAGTTTTGTGTTTTAATTGACCCCCCCTCATCCGAATGGAAGGGAATTCGGAATTGGGGGTGGGGGGTCAGAGCGGGGTCAAGTAAAATACAGTTTTGTATTTTTTGTGTGTATTTTTTGTGTTTTAATTGACCCCCTCTCCCCCGAATGGGGGGGAAATTCCGAATTGGGTTGAAGGGGGTCAGTGGGGGGTCAATTAAAATAGTTTTATTGACCCCCCTCCCCCAAATGGGGGATTCCGAATTGGGGGAGGGGGGTCAGAGGGAGGTCAATTAAAATACAGATTGTATTTTAATTGACCCCCCTCCCCCGAATGGGGGGGAATTCGGAATTGGGGGTGGGGGTCAAAGGGGGTCAATTAAAATACAGTTTTGCATTTCAATTGACCCCCCTCCCCCGAATGGGGGGGGAATTCGGAATTGGGGGTGGGGGGTCAATTAAAATACAGTTTTGTGTTTTAATTACCCCCCTCCCCCTTATGGGGGGAAATTCCGAATTGGGGGAGGAGGGTCAGAGGGGGGTCAATTAAAATACAGTTTTATTGAGCCCCCTCCCATGAATAGGGGAGATTCCGAATTGGGGGAGGGGGTCAGAGGGGGTCGATTAAAATACAGTTTTGTATTTTAATTGACCCCCCCTCCCCCGGATGGGAGGGAAATTCCGAATTGGGGGAGGGGGTCAGAGGGGGGGTCAATTAAAATAGTTTTGTATTTTAATTGACCCCCCTCCCCCGAACGGGGGGATTCCGAATTAGGGGAGGGGGGTCAATTAAAACACAGTTCCCCCTGGGGGAAACTATTTTACAGAACGATACCACGAACTGGATTTTACAGAACGAACCACGAATACAGTCCGGGACTGTATTCGTGGGGACTGTATTCGTCCGGGACTGTATTCTGTAAAATCAAGTCCCCCCCAAGGGGGACTGTATTTTATTTGACCTCCTCCCCCAATTCGAAATTTCCCCCGTTCTGGGGAGGGGGGGTCAAATAAAATACTGGGGGGGGGACTGTATTCGTGGTTTGTTCTGTAAAATATTGTCCCCCCAGGGGAGACTATTTTAATTGACCCCCTCCCCCAATTCGGAATTCCCCCCCCCGTTCGGTGGGGTCAATAAAAAAACTGGGGGGGGGGGCTGTATTCGAGGTTCGTTCTGTAAAATACAGTCCCCCCAGGGGGAGTTGCACCCCCCTCTGACCGCCCTCCCCCAATTCAGAATTCCCCTCATTCGGGGGAGGGGGGTTAAATAAAATACAGTTTTTTTATTTTAATTGACCCCCCTCCCCCGAATAGGGGGGATTCCGAATTGGGGGGGGATTCCGAATTGAGGGAGGGGGTCAATTAAAATACAGTCCCCCTGGGGGGACTGTATTCGTGGTTCGTTCTGTAAAATCCAGTTCGTGGTATCGTACTGTAAAATACAGTTTCCCCAGAGGGGACTGTATTTTAATTGACCCCCCTCCCCCATTCGGAATTCCCCCCATTAGGGGGAGGGGTCAAATAAAATACAAAACTGTATTTTAATTGACCCCCTTCCAACAATTCGGGGTAGGGGGGTTCAATTAAAATACAAAACTGTGTTTTAATTGACCCCATCTGACCCCCCTCCCCCCAATTCGGAATCCCCCTCCCCGTTCGGAGGAGGGGGTCAATTAAAATACAAAACTATTTTATTTGACCCACCTCCCCCAATTCGAATTCCCCCCCCCCAATTCGGGGGAGGGGAGCCAATTAAAATACAAAACTGTATTTAATTGATCCCCTCCTCCAATTCGGAATCTCCCCCATTCGGGGGAGGGGGGTCAATAAAACTGTATTTTAGTTGACCCCCCTCCCCCAATTCGGAATTTCCCCCCATAAGGGGGAGGGGGATAATAAAAACACAAAACTGTATATTAATTGACCCCCACCCGCAATTCCGAATTCCCCCCCATTCGGGCGAGGGGGTCAATTGAAATACAAAACTGTATTTTAATTGACAACCCCTCTGACCCCCCTCCCCCAATTCGGAATTCCCCCCCCCCACTCGGGGAGGGGGTTAATTAAAATACAAAACTGTTTTAATTGACCCCCCTCCCCCAATTCCGAATTCCCCCCCCCCCATTCGGGGAAGGGGGTCAATTAAAATACAAAACTCTGTTTTAATTGACCCCCCACCCCCAATTCCGAATTCCCCCCATTCGGGGGACCCCCTCCCCCGAATGGATAACAGTGGAATAACAGTCAATTAAAATACAAAACTGTGTTTTAATAGACCCCCCGTCCCCCAATTCGGAAGGACGGGCCTGCATCTGACTGCATTTTAATTGAACTTTTACGTTTTCTTCGGCGCTTCTGTATTTTAATTCCTCATATATCTAAGAAAATTTTATTTTATTTTTTTTTTATTTATTTTATTTTTTTTAGGGTGAAATATATTCAAATAATCATGCAATATAAAAATGAAAGCAATAATCAATGAAAAACCTTGTGCCACGAAAATAGCCCGAGAACGAAGGAAAAATAAAAGAAAGAATATAGACAGATATTGAGATCTTAGCATGTGCAGCTCAGCCAAATAATTCATTCCCCCCCCCCCCCCCAATCAATTCAAATTGCTTTCCTATTAAAATTTCGTAAAGACAGAAAATTAAAGAATCTCAAAAAATAAATAAAGAAAAAATTTTTAAAAAAAGTTTAATAAAATAAAATAATATAATGAATATATGAATGAATTTAAACTTTTCAGAGATTCAGATTATTTTTAAGTGAAGATAATGAGCACACCAGCGTTCTTGTAGCGCCAGTACCAGTTGTGAATTAAATTGCAAACTAAAATACAAAAAAAAAGTGCCTGCGAAAAGAATGAAAATGATTTTCGTCAATACTTTGCAATAGACACTCTAAAACATTCAGAAAAAAAAAAAAAGGAACACATGAAATTAATGTGCAATCGAGTATCGTGAGTTGTGTTTCGATGAATAATGCATGAATAGAAAAATCACTTAAAAGAAATAACGCGGTTTTCACTGAAAAGCAAAGCGAAATCTAGATTGTTATAATGGAACATGAATGGAAATACACGAAAACCAACCCTAGGAGATCAGCGCCACAAGCGGCGACAACGGTAACTTCGCCTTGTACGAGATTTCCTTTGATCTCCGCCGCGTCTGGCAAGCCGTTTAAGGATCGCAGGTAGCCATGGTCCTATACATAGATTTTGATAATTGTCTGCATGATCTATGCAGAATGTTCGTGCATGTTAGATATTTATCAAACTATGTTGCTCTGCTCTGCAAAGCTTTTGGTGGTGGGCAGGAAAGGTTGGGATTGAAATCGATACAGTAATGTAAAACATCACTTATGCGTGCTTTTTATAAGTTTCTATAAAGTCAAAACTGATTACTATTCATTTTAGTGCAAAAATGAATTGTTTATACTGCTGTGCTAGGAGTGCATATATATGTGTGAATCGTTTTAGATTATTTTAAATTTCACCAAACACCAAAGAAAGTTTAAAAGTGACACTGCACTTCTACTGATAGACTCAGAATCTTAAATAATGTGTTAATTAAACTAAAAGCATGAATTTGAAACAAATCAACTTTATTTTCTGGTTTACAAAAATGACAGAATATGCATAAGAAATACTCTGGTTAAGATAAGGTAATTACAAAGGCTTTTTGCCAAGGACATTAAAGGATACAAAATATAGAAACTACTTCTTACAGAAAAAGTTGTGATATTTACAGTAAAATGCCCAAATCCCATCAGTTTCTAAAACTACAAAGTTTATATATAGAGAAAAAAAATGCTTATATACACAATAAAGCTTAATAAATAAAGGATAATCTCAATGAAAAGAAAATATAAATCAGTCTTTAGTTCATATTCAAAAAATGTTTCTTAAAAATGCAGAGCCATATTTAAGATGCAGCTTTTACCCACAACTGCGCCTTTAAAACGTGGCAAGTCAAATACAGGAAAATAAAAGAAAGGTCAAATTATTTTTAAATCATTTTATGAGTGAGTCAAAAGATCTTGTTCCAAACCAAATAAATAAACTATCGTTACATTTTTCTCGAAATTAATTAACAACAGATTTGTCTGACAATAAGATCATTTCTTACATGAAGGTGATAAAAAGAAGAAAGGGAAAAAGCAGGAGCATATTTATAGTGATTTATTTTGGGAGAGGTCAGAGTCAAATATTATGAGAAGTTTCCCATTTAAGTTTCAAAATATTAAAATAACTTCACAATGAGTAGTTTTACACTTATTTTGGGAGGGGCATAAATGAAAGAAATTTATAAAAGAGAAGAGACAGATGAAACGATGGTAGTATGATCAAATATTTATTCCGCCTATTTTTATTATTATTTTTTAAATCTTTATTTAGATTTTTTCCAGGAAAACGAAGAAAATGTCATAATTGGCCACATCCTATACACTAAGAAATAAAACAATTCTTGGTGGTTTTGACTAGCAAGGATGAAGTTAGGCATGTGGTCAAAATTGTTTTGGATTAGGTCTGTTTGCGCAGCAAAAGCCAAACATAGGAAAATAAAAAATTATTATCACTATTTCATTTTATTTTTTATTTTGTTATTTTATTTATTTATTTATTTGATATTATTTCTTTTTTTATTATTTCTTTAATTTTTTTTCTTCTTTACATAAATGCCAATTTACACCAACAAAAGTAGCAGCATTTTATTAAAACAGCACTGCACTTTTGGTGCATTAATGGGGGAAAAATATAAATATAAATATACAAAATCAAGTAATTTTTCTTCCATTCAACTGACATAGTAGAAGCAAAAGCGATCATTTCAACCATATCAGAATGGACGAAAATCCTGCAATGTACAGCAATCCGACAAATGCCCTAACCAACCACTGGTTATGGGAACGAGAAAAGTTGTTCTTAACAGATGGATCACTCTTAATCACTAAATAATGGAAAAAATTTCACACAGGAACTATATTTATAAAACACTACAGACAAAGGAAAGTTAAATGTAAAATACAAGGACCTCACTTTGAAGCACTGTTCCGCTCACTATGTCCAGCAGTGAACTGACAAGCACAGCATATGTACCAGTATTAAGGGTTATATTAAAAAATTTTTTAATTAATATTAACCCTACACTGCATGGTGTTGCCAATTGGCTACATGGACAATTTGTCCTCCTTATGAATAGCAGAATGTAGTCATAAGGCAACTCAATGCATAAAAAGCAAGTATTGGGTATATTTAAAGCAATTATCACCATTTATCCTCCATACATGGCAGCACTGGTCTGTTACATGCTCTTTATTGAATCCATATGGATAGCTTTTAAAATCACTCAAACTACCATATTTTGAAATTATTTTTTACAATGAAATATTTTTCTTCGTCTTTTAAAAAAATAACATGAATAAAATAAACATTTATCTTTCATTTAAGATGCGTTTTACATCAAAATAATTATTTGGAAAAAATCTAGGACGTAATACACGTCTGTAGCCATTTGGCAACATTATGCAGTAAGCATCCAGAGAACACTTCGATTCATCTCTATAGTTCATGAAGTATATGCTTTGTTTATGTTTCGCGCTAGCTTCTTTCTCTTTTGGAAGGTATAATATAATCATGCGGACCCAAAAGTGGTACTTTTGGCTGTTCTGCCGTTTATAAGACCTCGCAATTATCAATGCTTAGTTGATGTTCAACAGAGTGAACAAACAAAAAATCAATAGGGAAAAGCCTTTAAAACGTGTTCATTTTAGATTTCAGTTAGCACAAACGTTGTGCTTACACGGACAAGTAAAGTCATTAATAATTTTAAAATATAGTTTTGAAAAAAAAAAAAAAAAACTAAAAAATACGCTTTTACATTGGAATGCGCTGTGATCATCAAGGGTTTCCCTCTGATTTTCAAAACTACTGAATATCCGCACTTAAGTTTACATGTACTTATAATACATCAATATGCAATACAGTTTAGCCTTTAGTATTAGAAATAATATTAAATATATTACTTTTATATTTGCAAAGAATGTAAATTTCATCTTTTATTCAGAGTTACATACATACATACATACATACAAGCAAACCCACATGTGAAATTAATAAAAGCGTATTAAAAGGAGACCATTAGCTACAGAGGAACTAGTTACAAACCAAAAAAAAAGAGAAAAGAAAGAAAGCTTGCGCGAGAGAGCCTCCAAAAGACATCAGATTTGACAGGATTGATCATCGGAAAGTACAAGTACATATAAAAAATAATGTAAAATGTCAAAATGTAAAGGATTACAAGAGTACAGTTCACCAAATGTTCAATTCCTCTATTTTTTTACAAAACAGAACTAATTTCAAGATTATCATTTACAGTCATTTTTATCTGTTGAATGCATGGTGTAGCCATTTGGCAACAAAACTATTTTTAATTAGAAAGGGGTGAAAATTTAGAGTTAAATTTTTTAAAATATTTTTCCATGTTTTCTTATTACATTGACAAACACATATATTTTTTTCTACGAAAAATAAAAAATCATGCAGTGTAGGGTTAATTCTGAAGTATTACTATGTATGAATTTGACTAGATGAATTGGAATTTAAATAAAGT